>VYZU01044377.1:58842-69360 GCA_013401355.1 Ceyx cyanopectus
TTATATATTATATATTTTTATCATTATTATTTGTTCTGTTTGACTGGACATGGGTGCACAGTCACTCACCAAAATATATTTACAAATAGAAATGGAGGGAAAAAAAAAAAGAAAATAGAAAACTCATTTTCTAAACTATTTTGAGCACAGATTTTTTCACTGCAGTCCACTTGTGTCTGAAATTCATTATCCAATGCTGACATGTGGTGTTCATCAGGCTCTTTCTTTCCCACAGCAGTGGCAAGTTGTGTTGTTCACCCATCTGTTGGAGCCACATGCCAATCACACTTAGCCTGTAAATATCTTTTCCGAGGGGAATATTTGGAGGGAATACATCTAATTGACTTTTTGCACAACACTCTGGAATTAGGAGGGTTTCAGCTGAAGGTATTATCTAGGTTTACTGCCCTTGTCATTTTTATCCTCCTGTAAGACGAAATTTTATTTATGAAGTGGAATTAATTCAATGAGGGATCAATTTGGTGCAGAGTAGCTCCCCACAGTCATTTTATTCAATTAACAGGTTGGTTTGAAGTCGTGTGTGTGAATTAGTAGATTTTCCTCTGCAAAGTGGAGCCTTGAGAGACTAAGGGCAGAACTGCTGAGTGCTTCTGAGCAAACAGGACACACTGAAAACTCAACTTTTAGGGTGTGCAAGATCCTTGCAGGACTGAATTTCAATATGTTAGAATGGAGAAATTCAATCTGCACCTCAAGTTTTTCACAGTGAGAAGATCTGGGCTAACAAAATGGGATTTTAATTTAGGAATTAAATCATTTTGATGCAAAGAGATGACTAGAAAACAGGGGTTTCATTGACAAGAGGCTGAAGATGAGCCAGGAAAGCCAAGGGCATGGTGGCTTGGGTCAGGAACAGGGATTTCAGAGCCATGACAGGGCTGAGGGGGAGGGTGTAGCCAAGGGCTTCTCAGTGTCAAGGTTACTGACTGCACTAGATGATGGTAAAAGTCTTTTCCAACCTAGGAATCATGGAATGGATTGGGTTGGAAGCTCCAAAGGGCTCCCAGTCCAAGCCCTGCCCTCAGCAGGGACATCTCCAACCAGCTCAGGCTGCTCAGAGCCTCCTCAGGCCTGGGGTGTCTCCAGGGATGGAGCTTCCATCCCTCTCTGGGCAGCCCATTCCAGGGATCAGGACCCTCAGATAAAGAGCTTTTTCCCCAATATCTAACCTAAATACATTCATTTTTAGCTTAAAGCCAAAATGCACAGCTTTTCTGAGCTTCCACCAAACAAGCCCCAGTGCTGGTGTGAAGGAGGAACATGGGAGTTGCTCAGGGGCCTGAGGAGGCAGTGAGCCCATCCAGAGGCCAAGCTGGGAGATCCCTTTCTCTGGGACATGAAACTGCCCTTCACTCTTCACACAGAAAACACCCAAACTGGCAACTACAGCAGAATAAAGCTCTTTTCTCTGGCACCCAGGCCATTGAGCACAGCAGCTTTCACATCCACACCATCAATCAGTCCTGTTACTCCAGAGTGAGAGCCTGTCCTTAACTGCCTAGTTGCTGCAGCCCATGAGCTCAGCTAACTCCTGGCTGTCCTCAGGCACTGCTCCATCAACTGCTGCTTGACCCAAGCCATTGACCTGCCCATTTTTAGTTGATTTCCAAGAACAAGAGTCATATCTGCTCACAGCCCTGGGTTTTTTAGTGTCTCCTTCAGGACAGACTCTCTGATTAAATCCCTGAGGGTAGAATTCAGCTGCAGGTCAAAACATCCATTGCACAAGCATATAAACATCAGGATGATGCTTAAGTATTTCTATCTAAAGTCATGTGAAATACCATCTAGATTTGAGAGCAGGAGATAGGGAGAGGAGCTGCAGGACCTGTGCTGTTCTGCAGTGGCACCTGAGTGGAGGGAACATAAACCAGAGCAAATCAGATCACAAATAAGTTTAAGGTGTTCAGTCAAGCTGTAAATTTCCATTCTAGTTAGTGAAGCTAATGCATTTTCACCACAGCTGAAATTCACTTCTCTGTACAAAGGGGTCTGGCAGCATCTGTGCTGTCTGAAGCTGTCAGAAACCCTCTGGTGGGACTGGCAAACATCACACAGACCCTTCTGGGGAGGGGAAGCTCCACATGGCAGTGTAATCTGCATCACAAATCACAGCAGGTACCCCGAGGTGGCCACCTGAATCAGGTCGATGGTCTCCTAAGGTATGAGAAAAAGTGCCAATGTGATGAGGTGAAGCAGCAAACCAGGGCAGCAAGGCATCAGAAAAAAGGATTTCAAACAGATCTGAGCAGAATTTTCCTCTGGCAGTAAGTCTGAGTGAAATGGAGTGGGCTGTTTGTCCTATTAAAGCCTCTCAGCCACAGCCAAAGTGGCTCCTGGAAATCACCTTGGGCTTGTGCTAAGGCCAGATTAAAGTCACACCCAAGCTCATCACAGCTCCAGGGGAGGTGGAATGAAGCTTCAGAACATAGCCATGCTCCTCCAAGCTATTTAATCAACTAGAAAAGACACAGACAAGAGGTTTCTAATAAAGGGCTTGCTGTACCTCAAAGAGGGGGTTTGCTCCACGAGTGCCACTGTGGCACAACTGGCCTAAAACTGGAATTTTTTAACTGCTCAGAGGGGAAAAAGCAGGATTTAATCCCCCTGGGCATCCACCTGCATCTTTAAGGATTCAAGCTGGAAATGGAGCTAAGTGCAGAGTCTCAGGAGCCAGGCTCCCACCTTGCTGAAACCTTCCTCCCAGCATCTTCTTTCTGGCAGCAGCAGGGATGATTTCCCATTTCAGCCATCACCCCAGCAAGAGTCTGGGAGTAAAAACATGCTGTTGTTTTTATTCTTCCTGGCATCACCACAAGCATGAGGAATTACAGCTAAGAAAAGGAAATCAGAATAAGGAGCTAGGAAGAAAAAGCATCTGAGACTTGACCAGCACTTGGCTTTGGAAAAGAAAAGACTGGAGCTTGCATCCAGCACCTGTTGACAGCCTTGAAATGCCAGCCCTGCCACCAGCCAGGAGTGCTGGGGACACTCCAAATTCTGCTTTCCTGCCATTTTTTGGCCCATTTTTGTTAGGATTTTAAAGCTGGAATTTGACCTGATGACAGTTATGGGTCTTTGACAGCTGCTTGGAACCCTTGGATCTGATATTGTGATGTCTGGGCATCTAACTTTGAAACTACCCTGACCCACATGACATCCAGATATCCCTTGCAGCTGAAGTTTTCCTGTGGTTTTCTGCCATTGTGTTCCTCTAATCCTTGGCAAATTGTTAAAAATTACTTTTTAACTAAAACAATAGCTATGGGAACACAAATAGAGTTATCTGCCAGCCAAGGGAGCAGCTAATTCATCTGTTGCTGAACACTATTTTCAGATGTAATCACAATGTTTCCTGCCTAGAATTATTGGCATTGAGCTTGTAAATGTATCCCCTAAGGGAGGAAAACCACCGTAAATAACTTGCCTTTAAAGAGGGAGCTTTATTGGATTTTTACACAAGACAACATGAGCTCTGGTTAAATACTGGGTGATATTTATGTCCCTTACATCCAGCTATAGCTTAGCTTCATTAAAAAAATAATACATATATATATGGGGTTTTTTTATTATTATTATTTCAGCCTTAATGAATGCCAACAATCACTTTGTTGGTATTCACCAGATTCCCTTCCTGAGTTTTTCCAGCTTTCAAAACACAGCCCCATTAAAGGAGGGGGAATATGGCAGCTGAAAAAATAGAGTCTTCCAATTTCTTTTACTACCTCATGAATTAAGAGGAAAAAGGGGGAGAAAGGAGAGATGAAAACAGAGATGAAATTCTTCTTCTGCTGTACATAACCAATAAGACTCCCTGGCCTGAAGGGAAAGTGCCCATGGTTTTTAATCTGTTCAGCTAACTCTGCTTGCTTCCCACACAAGATGTTACTCCCCAGCCCTGGATGAGTCCATCTCTGAGCTCCCTGTGTTACCCACCAGCACTCTGAGCCTGTTGGTGTTGTGGGCACAGCCACTACCATGCTGAAAATGATGCTGGGCTCCCTGGCTAAGGGCTGCTGCTTATCTGTGATAAACCACAAATGATTCAGCCCTAGGCCAAAGGTGCCAGATTCCCCCTGCATGGCAGAGCAAAAATCTTGTTTCTGTGGAAGTGGCCTGACCTCAGATGTTCAGTTTGTAGACAGCTAGTGTCATCAGTCAGGTGAGACTGAGGAGCCCTGAGATCTACTGAATGGTGCTGGAGAGGGTCCAGAGAAGGGTGAGGGGTCTAGAGCAGAACTCTTCTGAGAAAGAGCTGAGGGACCCAGGGCTATCCAGGCTGGAAGGAAGGTGGGGAAGGGTGGGTGTTGGGCTCTTCTCACTCATCCAAGTGCCAAGACAAGAGGAAATGCCTCAAGCTGCAGCAGGGGAGGTTGAGGTTGGATGCTAGGAGACATTTCTTCCCTGAAAGGTTTCTCTAGCATCACCATCCCATGGTTTAGCAGGGGACTCTGGAGAGGCAGGCTGATGGCTGGATTTGGTGGTCTTTTCTACCCTCAGTGGTGCTATGATTGAACAATGGAATTAGTGCTTTGGTAATAAAACTACTGCTTTCCCTGGAACAGGAGGAAAGTGCTAAGACCAGGACACTGCCCATGTATGAAAACCTTGCTGGTAGCCTGGGATCTATTTCACGAGCTGTGTAAATTACATTTATATCAAGGTAATGTCTCAGCACTCTGACAACAGTGAGAACAGACCTTATCTAAAAGTGAAATACACATCTCTTTTAATTACCTACGTGTGGGTAGAAAAACATTCCCAACCTTTTAAAAGCTGTCAGCTGAGGAAACAGGATCAGACAGAACTTCTTTCTCAGTACTCCCTACTTCCTTTGAGAAGGTCTAACCCCTTCAACAGCCTTTCTTCCTCTGCTGCTATCAAACCACTCAGGTTGGAAAAGATCCTTGGGATCAAGTCCAACCCTTCACCCCTAAACCTCAAACCCCACATCCAAACACCCCAGGGCTGGGGACTCACCCCCTCCCATATGTGCTGTTGCTTTACATATGGGTTTTGTCTCCTCTGCCTGTAAGAAAGAGCCTGTCAGTTCTACCCAGGGGTGAACATGCAGGACCCAGCTAAACTCTTGGCCATTTCTGTTCCCACTCAGCTGTGTCCAGCAGGCCTTGCTGGTATTTGTTTTCCCTGGAGCAGGGCTGGGAGGTGTCTGAGTTCTGCTCTTCTGATGCTCCCCCCTCAGGAATGACAGCCAGGCACCAGGAGCAGGGCTTTGCATGTCTGGTACTCTAGTTCTGCTCTCGGAGAAGCAGATGGAGGTGAGGTAATTCTGGAGCTCTCTAAGCTGTAAACAAGTTGGGATAAATATCTCTGCCTCAGACACTAGGCTGGGTTTGCTCCCTTGGAGCTTCTCTGGATTGGTAGCACACAGCAAGAATGATTTGCTGGGTTATTGTCTCTGTCCTCTCTACAAACTCAGCCTGCTGAGCTGGGGCTTCTCAGCTTTGCTCATCTTTAACCTCAACCTGGCTTCCACCCTGGCAAGTGCATGGCAAGATTCACAGCAAAGCCTATTTTTTGCTTTCCTTTGATGAGCAAGCTGATGGCAAATTATTCCCAACACTGCTTACTGCCTAACACAGGTACCTGCATTGTTCACACTTNGTTAAATACTGGGTGATATTTATGTCCCTTACATCCAGCTATAGCTTAGCTTCATTAAAAAAATAATACATATATATATGGGGTTTTTTTATTATTATTATTTCAGCCTTAATGAATGCCAACAATCACTTTGTTGGTATTCACCAGATTCCCTTCCTGAGTTTTTCCAGCTTTCAAAACACAGCCCCATTAAAGGAGGGGGAATATGGCAGCTGAAAAAATAGAGTCTTCCAATTTCTTTTACTACCTCATGAATTAAGAGGAAAAAGGGGGAGAAAGGAGAGATGAAAACAGAGATGAAATTCTTCTTCTGCTGTACATAACCAATAAGACTCCCTGGCCTGAAGGGAAAGTGCCCATGGTTTTTAATCTGTTCAGCTAACTCTGCTTGCTTCCCACACAAGATGTTACTCCCCAGCCCTGGATGAGTCCATCTCTGAGCTCCCTGTGTTACCCACCAGCACTCTGAGCCTGTTGGTGTTGTGGGCACAGCCACTACCATGCTGAAAATGATGCTGGGCTCCCTGGCTAAGGGCTGCTGCTTATCTGTGATAAACCACAAATGATTCAGCCCTAGGCCAAAGGTGCCAGATTCCCCCTGCATGGCAGAGCAAAAATCTTGTTTCTGTGGAAGTGGCCTGACCTCAGATGTTCAGTTTGTAGACAGCTAGTGTCATCAGTCAGGTGAGACTGAGGAGCCCTGAGATCTACTGAATGGTGCTGGAGAGGGTCCAGAGAAGGGTGAGGGGTCTAGAGCAGAACTCTTCTGAGAAAGAGCTGAGGGACCCAGGGCTATCCAGGCTGGAAGGAAGGTGGGGAAGGGTGGGTGTTGGGCTCTTCTCACTCATCCAAGTGCCAAGACAAGAGGAAATGCCTCAAGCTGCAGCAGGGGAGGTTGAGGTTGGATGCTAGGAGACATTTCTTCCCTGAAAGGTTTCTCTAGCATCACCATCCCATGGTTTAGCAGGGGACTCTGGAGAGGCAGGCTGATGGCTGGATTTGGTGGTCTTTTCTACCCTCAGTGGTGCTATGATTGAACAATGGAATTAGTGCTTTGGTAATAAAACTACTGCTTTCCCTGGAACAGGAGGAAAGTGCTAAGACCAGGACACTGCCCATGTATGAAAACCTTGCTGGTAGCCTGGGATCTATTTCACGAGCTGTGTAAATTACATTTATATCAAGGTAATGTCTCAGCACTCTGACAACAGTGAGAACAGACCTTATCTAAAAGTGAAATACACATCTCTTTTAATTACCTACGTGTGGGTAGAAAAACATTCCCAACCTTTTAAAAGCTGTCAGCTGAGGAAACAGGATCAGACAGAACTTCTTTCTCAGTACTCCCTACTTCCTTTGAGAAGGTCTAACCCCTTCAACAGCCTTTCTTCCTCTGCTGCTATCAAACCACTCAGGTTGGAAAAGATCCTTGGGATCAAGTCCAACCCTTCACCCCTAAACCTCAAACCCCACATCCAAACACCCCAGGGCTGGGGACTCACCCCCTCCCATATGTGCTGTTGCTTTACATATGGGTTTTGTCTCCTCTGCCTGTAAGAAAGAGCCTGTCAGTTCTACCCAGGGGTGAACATGCAGGACCCAGCTAAACTCTTGGCCATTTCTGTTCCCACTCAGCTGTGTCCAGCAGGCCTTGCTGGTATTTGTTTTCCCTGGAGCAGGGCTGGGAGGTGTCTGAGTTCTGCTCTTCTGATGCTCCCCCCTCAGGAATGACAGCCAGGCACCAGGAGCAGGGCTTTGCATGTCTGGTACTCTAGTTCTGCTCTCGGAGAAGCAGATGGAGGTGAGGTAATTCTGGAGCTCTCTAAGCTGTAAACAAGTTGGGATAAATATCTCTGCCTCAGACACTAGGCTGGGTTTGCTCCCTTGGAGCTTCTCTGGATTGGTAGCACACAGCAAGAATGATTTGCTGGGTTATTGTCTCTGTCCTCTCTACAAACTCAGCCTGCTGAGCTGGGGCTTCTCAGCTTTGCTCATCTTTAACCTCAACCTGGCTTCCACCCTGGCAAGTGCATGGCAAGATTCACAGCAAAGCCTATTTTTTGCTTTCCTTTGATGAGCAAGCTGATGGCAAATTATTCCCAACACTGCTTACTGCCTAACACAGGTACCTGCATTGTTCACACTTCCAAATGATGATTTGACTCTCTGAAGCATTAGGGAAGCATTTTCTGTCATTTGCAGGCAGGACATACTCTGCTTTCTGCTACAAGAGGTGTATATATAAACCTAGATGCTTGGAGATATCCCAATAAACTACAAAAAAATAGGCAAAATCTTTGAGTGTAAAAACTGCAGATGTGGGTTTGAGGGCCATGGGTTAGGGGTGAACTTTGTAGAGTTCATGGTTGGGCTGGATGATCCCAAGGGGCTTTTCCACCCTGAATGATTCTATGAGGGGCTTTTCAAAGCCTGTTTAAGAAACCTCAGGCAGGAGCTAGCATTAGAGAGGCTGCAAGATGAGAAATTTATGGTCCATTTTTGTTACTGGAATCACTTCATGGGAAAAAAACCCCAAACAAACAGGTTTGATTCCAATCAATTCCTTCAATTCTAATACCATCCCAGCGTGCTCTCAAAGGCCCACATCCTAGCCACACTTCAAAGAGAATTTAGACTCAAGCAAGCTGTCAATATGAGCAGAACCCAGTCGATTCCTAGCCCATCACTCTTCAGAGGGTGGCCCATCTGCAGCTAATGGAGTTTCCTTTTGTTTAAGTGAGGAAGAGCTGAGAACAGACCCTGTCTGCCTGAACAAGAGCCATTTCCAATAATCACAGCTGCCACAGTGAGGGCAGCAGGCTGGGAACAGAGATGGGTTGGGATAGGAAGGAAATTGAGTGTAAGAGGGTGACAGAGAAACCAAACAAAGGTACCACTGCCTGATTGGAGGGATGGAGAAAAACAATCCCCAGTGCCAGGAAGAAAACCAAGTCACAGAGATAAGGCCAGGATGGGTTTGTAGAGAGTGTATTCCACACTGAAATAAGCTGTAAAGTCACAGATTCCACCAGAAGAAACCTGTTTTGGCAATAAGCCTTTGCTTACTCAATTAGCAGGAAGCTTAATTATCTTTAAGAAGGCATTTGAAAAATTACAAAGTCCTCAACCTTGATAAAAGAAGAAAAACCCACCATATAATCACATTTTGGTGCAGAGAGCAGTGTCATCTTTTAAAACTAATAATTGTTCATAGGATTTTAGTTGAGGCTGAATGGAATTCATCATTTACAGAAGATGAGCGAGCAAGAAATAGCTGTAGCACAATAAAGGGAAAACTAGGCACCAATATTCATGCAAGAAGGATTTTTCTTAGAAAAGCAGCTTTATCAAAAATAGATGCTTTAAATGAATAATCATGGCAGTGAAATTCCCTTTTCCAGTGTTTTTTTTGCCAGAGAAATGATGTTTTAATAATCACCTAATTAGATAGAGATGAGCTATGTTGTATATCTTGATATTTGCAAAAAAAAATTGTTAGATTTCTTTGAAGAATGTGGTATTTGCAAAGGTTTGTATTGACCAAAACCAATGAAACAAACCAACCAGCCACTCTAGATCAGCCTGGATACAGCAGGAAATGATTCACTGTGGAAAACAAACCTTGTCAAATCAAGGTGGAGCTGGAAGGGTTCCAGAATATTCCCATTCTTGATGAAACTGGTTTCCCCATGGCTCAGTACACTGATTTTTCTGGTGCTATTAGGAGCACTGAATGGCCTGAGGGAGGAAGAGAGAAGAGATGTCACAGTGTGGACCAGAAGGAACCTAGATGGGAAGAGCTCTCCCATCACTAGCATGCCTGTGTGATGTGCAGACTCCATCCAACCCTCACCCAGGAAAAGAATTGAGGATTTCTTCATCCTCAAGGCACTTTTCCTGCTGCATGGTGACTGTACTGGCAGCACCCATGAGGAGCTGCAGCCAGCAATGGTACAGTCAGATCTGCAACTGCTCCAGTCCTACCCAAAGTTCATCCTGAGCCCTAAGTTTTTACACCAAAATGGCTGTGCCTTAGTGCTGGTGAAAAATTAAAAGAGCTTGAACTCTTTTTTCATCCAGTCCATAATTTTCAAAGCTGTAATTTCCTCTTTAACCCCCTTTATGTGGTTTTTATTATTATTTTTATGTTACCTCTCAGCTACATTTAACTGTGCTGCAAAATTCCCAGCAAGACCCTGTGACCCTGAATGAGATCCAGACTCACACGAGTTTGTAGTGCTTTTAATTTCTCACACTTACAAAATCAGTGGCTCTCAAACTCATGCATTACTTTGGTTCTGTGTGCATTAATTCTCTCTGTGAAATGGGGCAAGGGATTAATTCTTTTTTTTCTTGTCCAGCAAAGCCCACACTCTGTAAGCTGTTCCTCCAGTGCAAGAGTGGCACTCAGGAGATATCCAGGGACTTCTGGGGGGATGTTTGGATAGCTGTGGGGTGCTGGTCCAGTCATGAGCTGTGAGAAACAAACAGCAAGCACATTTGTTATGGACACCCAGCTAATTAGGGAAATTGCAGAATAAAGCCCTAAGAGAACAGAAGCTGCAGCAAGGTGGAGAAAGGTTCAGACTGAGTCTGGCAAACTCACTCCAAAGCTCCTAACTGCAGCTTCAGTCACAGGTGGAACTGGAAAAGCATTTTGCATTGCAGTATCATTAATGTTTATACAGAAATATAAGTTGTTTATATAGAAATATACATTGTTCACTCTCATTAATGTTCATATATAGAGAAATATATATATGTTGTTTGTTCATATATAGAGAAATATATATATGTTGTTTGTTTATATATAGAGAAATATATATATGTTGTTTGTTTATATATAGAGAAATATATATATGTTGTTTGTTT
>VYZU01044377.1:70004-83507 GCA_013401355.1 Ceyx cyanopectus
GTGGCTACAGCAGAGCCAGAGGGTGCAGGGTGCTCACACCTGATGCAGAGCCAAGCAGAGTGAGAAAGATGTTCAGATTTGCAGCTTCCAAATACTGGTCCTGCACAAAGGCAGCACTGTCAGTGCTCAATTTCCACCCTATCCTACCCAGCTCAGAGCAAACTGACCCCTCTACCCTCAACAGAAAACCTAGTTCACCTCCATGCTCAATTTCACCACTTCAGAAGGCAGGAGGAAAAATTGGTTTGCATTTCTGTCTTGTTAGAATAGCCACAAAATTCAGCTACATATGAAAACAACAACAAAAATAATAATAATAATAAAAAAAACTAACACCCTGCTTTAGACTTTTCTAGTTGACATTTCAAAAAGCTTCCTCATAATGACACAGGGAATTTTCTGACTGCTCTGCTGCACCCCTATAGAAATCCCAACAGAAAAGCAGCACGACCTTGGTGGTTTTCCAGTGGCAAACATGTCACATCTCTTTGCTTCTGCACTCCAGACATTCCCAGCCATCTCCATCAATCACCTTCCAGCATAGCAGTGGGCAGCACAACAAAATGGGACCTTGTGCAGGGTGCTCTGGGTTTTAATTACAACAGGGCTGTGCTAGATTGGGGCTAAATGAGCTTTGCTGGCACCCAAGCTGCCCAGACTGGCCAACAGAACAAAGCTGGCCCTGCAGCAGTTCTTTGTCTCATTGCAATCTGGATCTTTGGCCTGAAATTTGATTTTTTTAATGCTTTTTTTTCTGTTTTCTTGGATGTGGAAGAGCCAAGCACCACATAATTAGGTTATTTATAAGGGTTTGTGTCCATGCATGTGCACACATGAATATCTAACACATAACCTCTGCTGTCACTGTTCTTTTTTTGCTGTTTCAGACTAAAAAAACTCAGATTATTCTGTATTTTCAAGCCTTTTAGCCATGTACATACATAAGTATGCCACATATCTTTCTAGATACACATTCAGTGATAAAGGCAGAATGTGTGGATGACATACTGCACAACACTGCAGCTACTGCTTACATCTGATTTGATGAAACACCACTGTTTGCTTCATAAAAACCAAAATAGCTCATGAATGTCAGAACTTTAGAGCTTGTTTCATGGAGTTCTAGAGGATTTGAGGTTTTTTTGTTGAGGAATTTTGGAGAATGGAGAAGACAGAAGGATAGGTGGAGGGAAAAATGTCTAATAAAAGCAACCTGCAAACAGCTATGAAGTGTGGAATACCTGAAATAAATCAATTTAATCTGGAATGAAGATCCTTGTTCTGAAAGCAACTGGGTGGGATTCCCTAGGAAATTTCAGAACATCATTAGCTGCCTGAGGTCAAGTAATTCAGTCCCATATTTAATATGTGGGGAAAAAAAGAAAGGGGAAATAAAAAATAAAAGCATATATGAGAAAGCTGCCAAATCCAGAGCTTGGAAAAGAACAGAAAATTCAGAATATTCCCCTTCAGCCCATGGCTGGTGGGATGAGCACTCTCCATGGAACCTTAAGCTAAGGAAGACCTTGATTTTGGAGTGAAACCTTAACTTCACTAGATTACAAATCACTGACAACAGCTCCTTCTTCTGCCTTCACCTGGCCTCCTCCCACAGCCAAATATAATTACTAAGTAATTAAGCCATCAAAAGCAAAGCAGAGCTAAATTACAGTAAATTAAGCTACTAGGTAACAGATAAAGAGTCTCAATCACCAGAGGAGGTAGGGACAGAGAAGATGTGAGCAAAAAGAAAAATAGGATTTTAGTTCAACATCCCCAGTGCTTTCCATGTAGAGCAACAGGATCTAGTTGGGAACTGTCTCTAAAAATTATTTTTAAATATTCCTAGAATAAAGCAACTAAAAGCACCCCAGTTAGCAGCTGTACAGGCATTCAAAGTGTCCCTCAGAGGCTCATCTGCCCTGTCAACATTCCCCTCACCATTTCCCAGCTACTTCAGCATTCCCTTTTGTTGCTTGGTTGGGCTTTTTTGGGTTGGTTTTCTGAGATTGTAATAGCTTGCCAGCATTAAAACAACACGGGGAGATGCAAGTGTCTCACTGAGAAACAAAAAGATGGTATCCAAGAAATTTATGGAAATACTAACTCCTGGAAAGTCTTATTTATACAGTTGCCAACAAGAAAAAGCATCCTCTGTCAAGCCTGGGAGCAGTGAGAGGTTTGCTTCTCAAATCAGACTGTTTTCCCAGAGACTGATGCAATGGGATAACATCAACATATCAAAATTCCACCTGGGGTAGGGGGAGGATCTGTTCTCTTCACTGCCAAGACCTAAAAAAAAATCCGGATTTTAGTGGCATTGCCACTCACTTTAAATCCTTTCTTAGTTATACAGAGAAACAGCAAGTTCTGGAAGGCAATTTATTTGCTTTACAAATAAGTGTGTGATACAGGTGGCTGGTTCCTTTTACATGGAAGGTTTTCCCCTCAGGTGCTGACTATAGAGAGAATCTTGTCAGCTAATTCAAATTATAAACCAACCTGTTAGAGCAATTTAACTGGGTGGTTATCTTACCCATGGACTTCCACTGGAGGCTGTCTGCATACCAAATACATCTCCTCATGTTATCACTACACAGAGATATGGAATTTACACATACACCCCAGTGCCTGCAAGCCTGAGTGCAGCTGGAACACTAACTGCTGCACCAACACAGCCCAAGAAATGATCCCCACCCTCAAAAACTTACANCTTCCAAGTAAAGCAGTTAAAAAAAAAAAGTGTAAATACAGTTAAAAAAAGCAGCATTAATGTGGCATAAGGTATTCAACATCAGAAAAAAAATATTTAGAAGGCAATTAAGTTTATCCATGCTGTTAGATCCTTGCTCTTTCACATATAAATATTTTCAAGAAAATCCTCTTTAAAAGTTATTTTGCAGCATCAAAATGTTATATTCATAAAGATGAAATGTGGATGAAGTTCTACAGATCACTACTACTAAAACTGATGTAAATAAATCAATCTCAGAAGAGCAGAATTAAGTGGAATAAGGGAAGAAAAATAATGGCATAAAAAAACCCACCCTTCACTGTCTGATTTCATTAAATGGGAAGATTCACAGAAGAAAAAAAAATTAAAAATAAAAATAGTAATAAAAGCAACCTGCAAACAGCTATGAAGTGTGGAATACCTGAAATAAATCAATTTAATCTGGAATGAAGATCCTTGTTCTGAAAGCAACTGGGTGGGATTCCCTAGGAAATTTCAGAACATCATTAGCTGCCTGAGGTCAAGTAATTCAGTCCCATATTTAATATGTGGGGAAAAAAAGAAAGGGGAAATAAAAAATAAAAGCATATATGAGAAAGCTGCCAAATCCAGAGCTTGGAAAAGAACAGAAAATTCAGAATATTCCCCTTCAGCCCATGGCTGGTGGGATGAGCACTCTCCATGGAACCTTAAGCTAAGGAAGACCTTGATTTTGGAGTGAAACCTTAACTTCACTAGATTACAAATCACTGACAACAGCTCCTTCTTCTGCCTTCACCTGGCCTCCTCCCACAGCCAAATATAATTACTAAGTAATTAAGCCATCAAAAGCAAAGCAGAGCTAAATTACAGTAAATTAAGCTACTAGGTAACAGATAAAGAGTCTCAATCACCAGAGGAGGTAGGGACAGAGAAGATGTGAGCAAAAAGAAAAATAGGATTTTAGTTCAACATCCCCAGTGCTTTCCATGTAGAGCAACAGGATCTAGTTGGGAACTGTCTCTAAAAATTATTTTTAAATATTCCTAGAATAAAGCAACTAAAAGCACCCCAGTTAGCAGCTGTACAGGCATTCAAAGTGTCCCTCAGAGGCTCATCTGCCCTGTCAACATTCCCCTCACCATTTCCCAGCTACTTCAGCATTCCCTTTTGTTGCTTGGTTGGGCTTTTTTGGGTTGGTTTTCTGAGATTGTAATAGCTTGCCAGCATTAAAACAACACGGGGAGATGCAAGTGTCTCACTGAGAAACAAAAAGATGGTATCCAAGAAATTTATGGAAATACTAACTCCTGGAAAGTCTTATTTATACAGTTGCCAACAAGAAAAAGCATCCTCTGTCAAGCCTGGGAGCAGTGAGAGGTTTGCTTCTCAAATCAGACTGTTTTCCCAGAGACTGATGCAATGGGATAACATCAACATATCAAAATTCCACCTGGGGTAGGGGGAGGATCTGTTCTCTTCACTGCCAAGACCTAAAAAAAAATCCGGATTTTAGTGGCATTGCCACTCACTTTAAATCCTTTCTTAGTTATACAGAGAAACAGCAAGTTCTGGAAGGCAATTTATTTGCTTTACAAATAAGTGTGTGATACAGGTGGCTGGTTCCTTTTACATGGAAGGTTTTCCCCTCAGGTGCTGACTATAGAGAGAATCTTGTCAGCTAATTCAAATTATAAACCAACCTGTTAGAGCAATTTAACTGGGTGGTTATCTTACCCATGGACTTCCACTGGAGGCTGTCTGCATACCAAATACATCTCCTCATGTTATCACTACACAGAGATATGGAATTTACACATACACCCCAGTGCCTGCAAGCCTGAGTGCAGCTGGAACACTAACTGCTGCACCAACACAGCCCAAGAAATGATCCCCACCCTCAAAAACTTACAATAGAAATGAGAAGTGACAACCCAAGGGTGGAAATTAAGAGGAGCAACAGACAAAATCCATGATTTGAAGATAAGCATGTGATGGCAAAGCCATGAACAACACTGACACCCCCTGAATCTCACCCCAGTGCTCTGGCCTTTCAGCACATGACTAACAACCCTTCCCTCCAGCACACACCTTCTCCAGTGCCCTCTGGTTATCTCATCTCTTCTCTCACAAGACTGCCTAGTTAACTTCATTAATAAGTTTAATTTCTTTCTTTTTTTTGCTGACTGTGTGCATGAAATACCAGCCTGGAGACAGAATCCTTAACCACTGTGCTCAATTCCTTCAGGATCCCACCACTGCCAGAAGAAAATGCTTTGTCAAAGTGGTGTGAGGAGGTGGCAGCTGATTTGTTGTCTTCTCTTAGTATATTACTGTTCAAAACAATCACCTAGATCATTAGTAAATTATTGCAAAAACCACTAAATAAACTGTTAATAACCTAGACAATTAAAGCAGATTATTCTCCCAATTAACTGCCACTTTTGTAGAGAGTTAAAAGAATACATTTCAAATAGGTATTTCCAATTTCCACTATTCCCTGCTGAACATTAGCAGTTCAGCCAAAACTAAACACTGGATTAAAATCTCTTCTTGTGAAATGGAACAGCTTGGCAACTTAAGTCAGAAAAACATTCTTGGTCTCTGGATGGCATTTGTGGGCAAGCAGATGGAACTACACCCAGAGGCTCAGGGCACATCCAAGAGCAAAGCTGGATTCAGGCAGCTCCTCTGACTGACCAGACACCCTCACCTTGGAAACAACTCCTGTTGACTATTACTGAGCAAAAGGAAGAGAAATCCATCCTTGCTTCTGAGGGCAAGTGACACGGCCTCATGTCCACACTGCTCAGGGCTATTCCTCCTTAGAGCAAACTAACTGCATCTCACCACACAGCTCTTGACCTTGGGGCTCCTCTTGGCCTCATTAGATCCAAAAAGAAAAAGACTACATTTTATGTCTGCTTGTTCTGCAGGATTTTGGAGTTTGGGTTAGCTTTTGTTTTTTTTTCTTTTGCTGTTGTTTGTTTTCTGACTTGAAAACAAGTGCAGTGATGGTGTGGCTGGACTGCAGAGCATGGGCATGGCAGGATGCTTGTGAATATCAAACCTGGCAAGGGAAAAGAAAACCTGGGAAGACTGTGGAAGAGGAGGGAGCCAAATCTCACACAGTGCTTGAGTTTTCATTTCTGAAGAGCTTTAGTTCAGACAATCCAAAACAAAGCATGGGAATGTTGGCCTTTGAGTTTAAGCTGGCACTCGTACAAATGCAGTTGATCTCTTTTGTTAGAAATCTTAATGTTTTCACAATTAAACACTCACAGCCTTGAATCTTCAGTTTGACTTGAAACAGCACTTTCACATTTTTCTGTTTTTAAGGAAGAGCTTTTGCCAAGAAATTCAGAAACCTGCTCTTAAGCTGTTGACCAAAACATCCTGGAGCCGTTATGGGAAGTGGTAAAGCAACACAAAGCAACAAATAATGACAGAAAAATGTAGCACTGCTGTTATTGATTCCTTAATCCATTTCCCCAAAAACATCAACTCTAGGGAGCAACACACGTAACAGCAGCACACGCTTCGTGTGGAAATGCTTCTGTGAGGAGACAAAGCTGCTGAAGGGAGACTGAAAGCTCTGCTGGTGCTGGGCACTGGCAAGGCAGCCCAGCTTTCTCCTAACCACTGATTTACTCGGGAAGAAATGGGAACTATTATCTGCAAATCCTCCAGAAGGGTGTAATTAAAGCAGACAGGCTTGAAAGAGGATTTCACGTTGCTTTCTATAGCCAGTGCTGTGGATTGAGGAGGCTACAGTACTTTCCTACAGAAGCCAAGCTGCTTCCAGACACATCATACTGAGATTTAAACTCACCCTCAGCTTTACCTCTTGCACCATAAACTGACGATGGCAAACGAGTAAGATTAGCACCTCATTTGGACATCCTTCAGCTTAAATAATGATAAAACCACTTATCCTCTAGTTCTTTCACCTCCTCCACGGGAGAACAGCCCAAGTGCCCTGAAATCCAGCAGTGAAAATCACAACCAAAGTTTCAAGTGGGGTTCACCCTGAGTGAGTTTGCAGGACACCAAGCCTGGAGGTTGCTAACCAGAGCCACCCGCAGCCTCTCCTTTTCTCTCTCGCTTTCTTTTCTGTGTCCCTTGCGTCCCAGTCCCGCAAGCAGAGCCACCGGCCCCTCGCTCTGCGCCGCTCCGAGCCCGCCCGGGGCCTTGGCCCGGCTCCAGCGCCGCCTCCCCCCGCTTCTCCCGCCCCGCGCCCCGTTCACCCCAAGCCGCCGACAACTTCCCGCCTGCCGGGCCCGCCGCTCTGCACACACCCGGCTCCTCCGGCCACGGGGAAGCTGCCCCAGGAACTGCTGCACCTCATGAACACCGAATGTTCTGGAAACTGCTGAGCACCTCCGTGCTGAGCACCTGGCTCTTAATTATCTGCCCGCTGATTGCAGGAATTAACCCTTTGTTTTCTTCTGCGCTGCTTGCATGCACAGCTTTTGCTTTTCTATTAGCCTGTCGTCCCAATCCCTGAGTTTTCTCACTTTTCACCCTTCTGATCTGCTCTTTCTTCTCACTAGGGTAGTGTGAGGGAGCTGCTGGCCAAGGTGAAACCACAAAAAGCAAAAAAAACCACCCAAGTCTTCCTACTCCTGATCTGCCACATTAAGTATGGTCTCATAAATTAACATCAAAAACCCAGTGAAATCTGCCTTCTGTGACAGCTGGTTGGATTTCTTTCTGCATCCAGGATTAGCCTTTCTTCATCATTTTCTACCCTTTTTCTTCTTTTCTTCTTTTCTTGCACTTAAAATAAAATAAATGTATTTTTAAAATCATTCTTCTCTGTCAAAATCCCAAATCTGGAGCTCAGAAGTGTGTGCATCTTCCCATGAACAGGAGACTAGCAAACATTCTCATCTGTCAAGCTTTGGAGTGATGAGCAATTGAAATAGTAACAAAACCCAGACAGCATTAATAGAGGTGTTAATGAGATCAGCTCGGTACTCAAACTCCCGTAAACACCTTTGTCAACGTTCCTTGAACGAATGAAATCCAAAGCCATGACTTAACAGGTTAGAATTAAGTGGGAGATGAAAAAAAGAAACCAAACCAAATTAAACCAGAACAAGCAATAAAACCCTTCAGTGCAAGATGTGTTTTCTAGGTAACAGTTGATAATTTAAAGCCACGTAGCCCCCGGGTAGGATGGATTTTGTTCCAGATCTTGTCAGAAAATGAGCAAACCTGGAGAAGCAGCATGGCCAAGAGTGTCAGCTGCTCCCTCAGGGTGCTGGGCAATGCTGCAGCTCCTGCCTGCTGCTGTTTCTTCCCTGGTGGCTCCACTGACACCTCCAGGGCTTCACTTCAACCTAAAGAGGGGGTGACCTCAGAAAGCAACATCCAGAGGCAGCAGGAGCAGCCTTGGGGTGCTTGGCAGCTGGTGCAGCTGGGGTTTCCCTGCTTTTCCACACTTATTCCATTCCCTTGGTGCTTTTGCAGCCCCTTTTCCACCAAGCCAACATCCTGAGCCACTATATACACATTTTCTAGCACTTCTAGATAGTCCAGATACTGCCAGCCAAGCAAGATGCACACCAGGGGTAACATCTTTGTCACTGGCTAGTGAAGTGCTGCCAGAGCAGGGCAGTGTGCTGGAGAAATATTTTCATCGCAGCATCTGAACAACCACCAAGGATGGCAAAGATGTGTGAGCACTGGCTGGTCACAAATTAGAAGCATAAGCTCTGAGCCTGCATCTGTTTTGGTGCCTGAGGCTCTGTTCTAAACTTTATGCTCTGCAAGAAGTGATCCTGCCTGGAAATAAGACCTTTGCAAACAGTATTTTTTTTTTCCTAGTAAATAAAAACGAACCTTTATCTCCATAAGAGCTCTCCAGAGCATCGTGTGGATTTGTTGTCTCACAGGTCTCCACGTCTAACAAATGTTTGTTTTGCTTACAACAGGGTACCTGTTCCAGGCAACCCTTATCACTTCCCAACCACAATCTCAATTTGCTAAGCCATTATAGAAGAAAATTAAAGCTATTACCTTTTTTTTCCCCCCCTTCCTTTTCTCTATCTGATTCGGTTTATAGAATATATATTTAAAAATATATATTCAAAAGCCAAAGCAAACCTGGGCTGCCGGGTAGAATTGGGAATGTGATTGCTTTTATTTTCTTTGTTTCATTCTCATGCAAATGAGGAGGCTTAAGCTTCGGCAGTTGCTGGAGTATTGCTGTTTAATCACCACTTTTATTTAGGGGGAATGGCAGCAGATAGTGGGAATAATGCAGAGGCAGAAGGCTGGGGAGGAAACGGGACAGTGGGAGTTTCAAACACACACACACTCTGAAGTGAAGATCAGCAAGTTAAGGCTGAAATAAAACTCCTAAATACCCTCTTCTTTTCTTCACCCTCTCGTGTGACCTTAGTAAGTCCTGTTCAATTAAGAAACCACATTCAAAAGCACCCATTTTCTGGCCACATTGCTCCATTTCATAAACCAGCCATTTAATTTTCATTAAATGAGATGGTTCTAACTGTGCTGTAGGGGCCACATGCATCAGTCTGCCCTGCACCACACATTTATCAGCTTTTCCCCTGGAATTTATGCATCCTGACTCCTGAAACAGATAGAAATGAGGACTCACTTCTGTGTTCAACTCGAGGTGCTTTGTTTTCCTTCAGCAATTGGCTCAGGGAGTGTCAAAATTACCCGAGACCTTTCATACTGATTTGCTGACAGATCTAGTTTGATTTCCATCATATCCACTAATAGTGGTACAATCAGAATGTGACTCTTAGCTCCAGCAAACTCCACGTTCCACGCTGCACAGCAGTTGGAATGACATTTTATTCAAGCAGTTGTTGAGCCCTGAGGAGCCTGAGAGCAGCAAAGAAGTGAATAAAGAGGTCATGAATTTATTTTTTTTTCCTAGAGATGAAATCAACCTGTAGTGTTCATGAATAATTCACCGGGTTTTGAAAGGCAAACCTTGGGAAACATCTCATCAAAGCACCCTGAAGATGAATTGTCATGAGCACTTAGCTAGTGGCCAGGAAAAACGAACAGCATCTTGTTTCAAACATATGTATGGGATCTTTCTTACAACACTGCTCCACTCTTAGCTTGTTGCCTTCGGGTTGCACCTTAAAATCCACTTCTGCTGCTGAATCCTACCACGTACCTGAGAGTGGAAAGACAGATGAAATGCTGGGGGATTCTGATGAGGTTTGGGCTTCATTCAGTTCTGGTTTGCACAGCTTCCTGAGGATCACAAGTGGCTAAACCAGGAGCTCTGGATGACCTGCACCCAAAAAAATAGATGTAAGTCATCTGCAATGCAATTTAATTGTACTTATGCAGCTAGGGAGGTCTAATATCCTAAGTCAGTGATGTCTGGAAAGCCATGCAGAGTGGCAGCCTGTTTGTGGACAGCTGTGTGGCTCCCCAGACAGGACTGTAACTGGTTCTGACACCTCTAAGTGCTGCTAGACTATCTTCTTCAGCTGCATCCATCTGCTTCTCTATCTTGCACTCGAAGGTGTGAGTGAATTTCACTGAATCCTGCCTTCTACACTGGTTCTCAGCTACTGAACAAAAGCACTCTGTACCTTAGTAGCCAAATAAGACAGGGAGGCACCTCCACCAGCTGAAAGATCTCAATCCTTTCTCCAAAGACTGCTGCAGAAGCCTGGAATGCTGCAGGAATGCAAATAAACAGCATCCAGCCAGGCCTCCAAACTCTGGTGCGAATCCTTTATTTGATGTATAGAAATATTTTCATGATGCCAAGAGTGGTGCCAGCATCACAGTGCCAAGTGGAGGGGAGGCTGTGGGTGATGCTGGGCAGGATCAATCCCTTCCCCTCATCCCAGTGTTCTGTGCCTGGCAGATCTGGTGATGAGAGTGTTGGAACAGGGCTGGAGTTAATCCCAGCTCGTTAGGTGATGGGATTAGCCCTGAGCAGGGGCTGTGGTGCTCAAGGTTTCATAAAACATCAGTCAATGAAAACCAAACTGAACTCAACTAAAAAGGATTAAAAATCCTGACATTTACCTCAGTAAAAAACGACTTCCAAACGCTGTATTTTTTTTTTTTTTGCAGCTATGCTGAACCATGAAGAAAAACATTTTCAGGCTGAGGCTTAAAGTTTGGGCTCCACATCCAGAGATGAAAACAAGATTGCTTTGGAGGAGTTTCTTGCTGCAGCTGCCTGTAAAAAATAATAAAAAAAAAAGCACTTTACTGCAGCTGCACATTAAAAATAAAGTCCAAAGCCCACTTTTTATTTAGACACAAATATGACCTGGATTGCAGAGCAATTCCACCAGCAGCACTCAGACAGGGCAGAAATTAGAATAAAAGTAAAAATAAGCACTACATTGAAAAGAATAAAGATCAATGTGTTTCCTTTGCAACTGCAGCAAGTCCATAAAATGATTGTGTTCAAACAAGTGACTTTTTCACTAGGTTCTACAGGGATTATCCCAAGGGGCACTAAAACAGGAGCATGTTGATTTGATCCCAGAGGTGTTCACTGGAGCAGGACAGGGCTTGTTAGGTGCTCACTGAGTAATAAAAATATAAAGAATATTTAAGGAATAACATCTATCAATAACAGACAAACAATATGTATTAATAATTCATATGTAGAACACGCTACAAGAAGCCACTTAGTTATTTTTCCTTCAGTTCAGAACCAGATTTAAAGAAAAAAAGGGATTGATAAGGCTTTGTGGGATTGATTCAGCTGAACACAAACCCATGCACAAAATAACAGCATGAAAAGCAATTTTTCTAACCTGTTCAAAGGAACTGCCTTCAAATAAAGCTCTGCAACTGTTTGCTTGCAAAGAGCATTATCTGCTGCAGAAATGATCTCATTTAGAGGTAACAAGCTTAAACAAAAAGGTGAAATAACCCCAAAAAGACAGGAGATGCTTCTGGTGAAGTCAGTGCCCAACAAGGGAAGAATTTTACCTGTGTTTTGCCCTGAAACAGCAGCTGTTTCACTAGGACTTGCTTAATTATTAGTATTTTTTAATTGATATTTCATATTCCTCCCCAAACTAAATAAACCCACCACAAGTCTCCAAGTCAACCACCAGAAAATTAACATTTTTGCACCTCTAGCCTGATCCTGAGTAATTTTGCAGCTTCCCTACATAAAAAATAAAGTATTTTTCCATTTCTTTTATTCTGCCTCCTAACCCTCTCCAGTTACTGCCCTCCCAAGGCTGCACATACACATATTTCTGGATAAAGTGAATATTTAGGCCAGAGAGTGTCACTTTTCTGAAGCAGGGAAGGGAAAATGAAGAAATCAATCCACATCTTCACCTGATGGGAAGCTCCTTCTCCTTCCACCAGCTTCTCCCCTGTACAGTTCCCACCACTAAAAAATTATTATGCCATAAAATAATTTTTATGCACTTAGATGAACTTTTCAAGTGCCTTCAATTTTACAGAGGTGACGAGATGCAGTGATACTGAATATTCCAGAGATGAACACGGTGTTCCAGCTGTTGGTAAAAGAAGAAATAGGCTTTAATTTAGAATGTTCCGCAATCATTGTATACAAATTCCATTTATCAAGTGACCTGGGCGTCCTGGATTATTTCCAGAGGAGATTTATGATGCAGAAGCTGGAGGTTTGGCTGGAAAGTGCCCAGTTGTTTATCACACAGCCCCTATAATTTACTCTGCTATCAGCAAACTGTGGTTCAAATTCGTCACTCAGGTAACTCCTGTAGGGGAATTGAAATTAAAAATCCTAAACCAGCCCAACAGCAACAAAAGGAGCCACAACAAAGCAGAATTAAAAACCCAAACCAAAACACACATACTCAAAAAAAACAAACTCAAGGGATTTAAAAACCACCAAACAACAACAAAACACACACATACAAACCCCAAACAAACAAACCCCAAACAAACAAAAAACAAATAAAACAGCAAAAAAACCCAAACAACAAAAAAAACAAATAAAACCCACCCCAAAAACAAACAGAAAACCCCCCCAAACTCCAAACAAACAAACAAACAAAACACAAAGAAACAAGGAAATAAGTTTATTTTTTGTAGATTTTCCACCTGTATTTCTGTTTCAATGGAGTAAATTAATTCTAGTGCTCTGGAATCTTGACTGGGTAGTGAAAAAGATGAATCAAAACTTGGATTTTCTTCTCAAATACCCAAAGCACCCCAACCTATCCAGCAAGAGATGTAGCTCTGATTGATTTCACTTCATCCCTGAGCCAGAAGCCCCAGCAAAATTCCCTCTGTAATCAGGATAACCTAGTGCTGTGCCTAGGGCAGCAGGCAGAAATGGGAATGGAAATTAAATTGCAATTCAATTATTACTCATTTTCCTTTGAAATTATTAACTTAACTGGGCAGGGTTGGTTGGGTTTTTTTGTTTCTTTTTGTTTTGGGGTTTTTTAAGGTTTTTTAGCTATTTAGGCTAGAGGTATGAAATTGTTAAGATCTGTTTTCTGTTGCTGTAAGTGCATAATTCCCTCTCTTTAATTCCCACTCTAAGTTAATTTCGTGTTAGTTTAGGCAATGGTTTGTTTCATTGCCTGCATTTCTTTATTTATTTGTTCCTCAGGTGGCAAAACCATTTTGCTTTAAACAATTCCTGGCACAACCATTTTGCTTTAAACAATTCCTGGCATCCCCATTAACATCCTGCTGTAGCTAATGGCCAGACAATAATTTTGGATATTTATGATATATGAATGGTTGAGAAGAGCAAAGAAAATTCATAAAAGAATTACAATTTCCTCACCTCTATGGGCAAAGTGACA
>VYZU01044377.1:87276-120328 GCA_013401355.1 Ceyx cyanopectus
AAACATATAATAATTATATATTTTTCTATAATATATATAATGAAATCATGTGTTTTGGGGCCCCAGCAGCTTCAGATGGGCTCTGAGGTATCATTTCTTATCTCCAATGTGCCACTGAACCACTCACTGAGACTCTGAACTTGGTGTTTGCCCAAGGTTGGCCCTAAACCATCACAGCTAGTTGAGCTTTAATCTAATTTTGATCAGATTAAAGTTCATTCTTCCAAGGCTTGCTTTGGTTTGAAAGCTCTCTCAGAGCCCAAGAAAAAATGGTCAGCTCATGTCTGCAGGAGCTTAAGCAGGTGGTAAATTAATATCTTAGGTGGGGCTGACATGGAGAATGAGAAGTTATGAGTGGTGTCAGTCCAATTTATTGTCTTTAATGCACATAAAGCAGTGGAAAAAAAGAAAACCAACTCATTAGCTATGCAGTAAACATGGTCTTAGCCAACAAAAAGAGATTTTTCCAAGGTTTCTTCCAGCAAACTCCAAAAGGTCATTCCATGCATCTGCTTCAGCATTTTACAGTAGTTGTGGCTGGAACAATGATCTCATCAGCTAAATCAATGGATGGGGGGCATGTTGCAATCATTTTTGGTTGGGTTTTTTTTTTTCCAGTGGAAGTTGAGAGGAAAAAAATGCAGATATTGCAAATGCAAGCTGAAATATCAGTGTAAATAATGCACAGAGCAATGCTAACATTTCTCACTTACAGAAAGATTCATGGTATAGGCTGGCTTTCAAGAAAGGAAATATATTCCATTTGGAGATGCACTGGAGTTTACTCTGTTTCCAGAAGTTCTGGTGAGAAAAAACCTGTAGCCAGTCTACTTGGGAGCTGGCAGAGATGCCCACATATATCCCAGCAATCTCACTCAGCTTCTCTAACTGGGTGGTGTGCAAGTTGTGTCTGAATTTCATGGGGTGCTGGTGGAACAGGGTGCCCAAGGGTCCAAGCAGCCCAAGGGCATCCTGGTCTGGGTCAGAAACAGTGCCCAGCAGTAAAGAGGGGCTGGTGCCCCTGTGCTGGGCACTGCTGAGGATGCTCAGCTCTGGTGCCACAGGATGGGAAAGACACTGAGGGGCTTCCCAGGGAAGGGCAGTGGAGCTGGGGAGGGGTCTGGAGAACATTCTGCTGAGGGAGCTGGGGCAGAGGAGGCTGAGAGGAGGCTCCTTCCAACACCTCCTGCTTTCCACCAAGGAGTGATGCCTGGCTTGTGGGAGAAGTGGAGTTTATTATTAGCATGTTATTGATGCTGAAGACAGTCTGTGTAATAACACACAGGCTGCTGTCTGCATAATGCACTGCAAAGGTTCTTGTCCTCTGAGGTCAGATAATGGCTGCTCAGCACCAGACCTGCTAATACACTAAGTTGACAAACCCTGTGTGCACAATAGAGAGAACCTGGACTCAGACAGCAACTCCTCCAAGCAAAAAGCCAGGGTGGGAGATGAGGATTAGGATATATGGTGGGCAGAAAACCCAGGTTCTGCTGCAGTCTTGCATCAGATTTCATTTGGATTTTTTAAAATCTTATTTATTTTCTTTCTTTATAGTCTCTTTTTCAATTATTTTAATTATTATTATTTATTTGCACTGAGGAAATGTAATGAGAACTACACTTGATCTGCAAGATGAGGTATTAAGAAGGGTAGATGACTTCTTGTTTTTTTTTCCACATATTCAGAGCCCATTTTGGCTGTTGTGTGTACAGCTTGTGTCCATCACCTGTGCTGATTTCTGTGTCTTGTGTCTGCATTCCACAGAGAAGCTCTGCTTTACAGGACATTTCTTTCACACTCTTCAAAGGTGCTACAGTCTGGGGTCTCAGGAGACAGTGCTGGGTGTGAACAGCCCACAGAGAGATACTGTGAAATCTTTTCTCTTTGCTCTTGGTCTTTTTTTTATCCTCAGGAGCTGAGAGGAGGAAATGCCTGTCAGGATTGTAGACATACTTGTGAATTAATGAACTGGACAGAAATAGATGTTTGCTTAATGCTGCCTCCAGCTCTGCAGGCTGGGATGTATTCATTTGGCTTAGTAAAGCATCCAAGTTACACTTTTCTAACCATATCCATACTGACATTCCAGCAACAAGTAAAGGATTTCTAAAGACCTTACTTTAATTTTTATTTTTTTCTTTGCAGGACAATTCTTTTAGGAGTGACTCAAAAGGAGAAGAGCTGTCACATCCAGTGAATAGGGGGAGTCTGCAGATATCTGAGCAGTGCTGATGGATTCTTCACTGGCCCCAGCCTTCTGTGGGATGGAGTCCATCTGGCTGCAAATGCATCTACAAACAAAGTGCTTGTGCCAACCTGGGACCTTAAGAGATAATCAAGATACTCACTGGAGATTAGGAGACAATTCATTTCATCCTAAAGCATATATTGTGAAAGAATGAAAAATTACATTAACTATTTTCTTCACATCTCCACTGCATATAGTGTGTGCTCTAACTACCTGAAATCCAAACACTTGTGTGACAGATGTCAGAGGATGAATGAACAATTCTACCCTGGAAAATGAAGGGAGGGGTTGGATTTTGACTAGTTCATGAGGATTTCTTTCCTCATTTCCTTCCCCCAAACCCACAAGTATTCCAGGGGTGAGAGGCAGGTAAAATGCTGAACCATGTGCTCTGCACACAGCCTGCTCTAGGTGGTTTTTTACATTCAATACAATCCTAATTTTCATCTAAAGTCAGAGCAGTACAAGTCATGAACTGACAGCAGCAGCACTAGATGAGAGAAATACACGAAATATTTGGATGCTGTTTGATTATCCATGTTGTTAACTAAGAGGGTAATTCCCATGTTATCATGAATTTTGGAATGGGGATGAGGGATCTGACAGCATGTCAGAAAAAGCAGGTGATCCCTGCTTTGCCACATGCAGAGGGTCTGCTTCCCAATGCATTTTTCCCTCATGTCATTGCCTCAGCCTGGTTCTCTGTCCTACACCAGCTCTTCTTCCCTCCTCCTCTTCATCTTCTCCAGCACTTTCCATTGCTCATCTCCTAAGTGCTGCAGCAAATCAGCCCTGACTCCCTCCCTCCTCACTCCCAGGCTTCCAGAGCTCACAGCTTTGATTGATGCCCCAGCTCTTGTAAAACCAACAACAAACTCTCCTGCTGAAGAGAGAGGAGAAAATTGGGCACTAGAGCATGGGCATCAGGGCTCCTTTTATCATCTTGCTTCACATTTAATCTACAATTTAGGATCCAAAAGAACTGCCTCTGAAGTGACTGTCAGCCACAGTTTCTTGCTGCCTTTTGGGAAGATGTGTAGTGAATGGGCTTCAGCCTGAGTGGCTCTGTCAGCAGTGTTGAAGGGCAAAGAGTTGAGCTCTTGGTTGTGTTTCAAATCAGATGTGGAAACCACATCTCAGTCAGGCTTCACAGTTAAAAACCAACAGAAAAAGCAAGCTGTGCAGTGCAGAATTCCTTCCCACTGCTCCTCACAGCCCAGTGATTACTGGGAATTCAGCATTTCTGGAAGTGCTGCCTGGCATAATTGCAGGAGGCAGAGTCTAGAGGGGCTGAACTTCTGCTGACATCACCACGTTCACTCCAGGAGTTAAACATGAAATACTGTGGAACATGAAATGCTTCTGTTAACAAGAACAGGGATATATATATATATATATATTTACACTTTGCACTAGAAAAATAAAACCCCAACCTATCAAAAGAACTCCACCATGCTACCAACCTGAGCAGCAGAAATTCAACTGCTTGAAAATAGCAATACAATTCCATATTGCTGATAGTGATCACCAGTGGGTGATTAGAGAAAGAAAATAGAAATAAACAGGTTCTGATTTCAGGATGAGTGGATGATTTTTATGTGATTAGGGGCTTCCTCAGCTTAAAAAGCACAACCTCAGACTCCCTCAGGGTGCAGGTGACTGTCTAAACCAAAATAAGAGTGTCCTAACAGCTGCATTTCTTTTATGTACAGAATAAAGATTCATAATTCTAAATGATGTGAATGTGCAAACACAGAAAGTAAATTGTGTCTCAGAAGGGAAGAAGCTTTAGGAAGAATTTGTTATTGACATCATTTTTCAGGTCCAAGTGATAAATCAGTTCAGTAAAGTTTAAGTTTTACTTTGTATTAAAAAGAGCCTGTTATTTATGGCCAAAATGATGATTATTTCTTCTCCAGCTGGAGAAAAGGGTTAATTCTATGTAAGCATACAAGGTAAATCCATGAAGGATCACAGCTCTATGGGAAGACATAGAAAACACAATGATTTCTAACCTCACTTGCTCCAAGCTAGGCACTGAGTCTGAGCTGCTCATCTAGACTCTGTATAAAGAATCAAAAGACAGAGATTGGGATCTCCAGAGAGAAGAATCACCCTGGAATGGGTTGGATGACCTTCTGGAATCTCTCATCATTTATCTCCCCACTGATAGCAGCATGATCCTAAATGATAGCCCGGACAGCTTCTAGGCAGCTAAGGTTAGGTAAGATGAATCTCTCACCTTGTGCCTAAGGGAAATAATTTTACACACTCTAAATTTAATCTCTAGTCTCTAAATTTAATCTCTAGTCTCATCAAATCTGCTTGAATGTTATCTGATTAAATCCTTTCGTGTCCACGTTGTTCTGGAGCTGGCTGCCAATTAAGAGCTGATTTCTTAGTTATTTGGAAGAGCAGCACACAAACAGAGCCCAGAGCTGATGGTGTTTATCTTCACGTGCAAAGGGCCCAGAATTTCTTTTATAATAGAAAATCTCTATATAAATGTACTCATAGTATGATTATTAAGCAAACTGCTTTGAAAACTCCTGCCACTTTTTCCTCTAGGAATTCTCCTTGTTTGCAATTCTTCCCCATTTCCCCAAGGTAGGAAGATGAGTTTTGTCCTAAGAATATAAACTGCAATGTTCTTTGTCACTAATGAGAGTCTCCCAGAGGATTCACTGTGCCATTTTAACCTGGCAGAGCAGAAACTCACCCAGGCAGCAGCCACTCTGTCCACACTGCTCATCACTATATTACTTGAGATCACCACTATATTATAAATTACACACCTAGCATTAGGTGCTGAGATGATGACTGAGGTCATCCAGATATTTGCATAAGAATAAGAAGCCAGAATGAGACCAAGAGGATGAACAAGGATCTATTCAGAACTCAAAGTCTTCTCTTGAAGCCAGTTTTTGCTAATACATGGATTCTGACACAGAGGGGTTAATGAAGCTCTGCTCTAACAACCCCATCAAAGGGGGTCAGGCTGGACCTTGCAGACATCAAGAATTTGTGTTACCTTGTCCTTCCTGGGATCCCCTAA
The DNA here is from genome assembly GCA_013401355.1 of Ceyx cyanopectus. NCBI lineage: Eukaryota > Metazoa > Chordata > Aves > Coraciiformes > Alcedinidae > Ceyx > Ceyx cyanopectus. The sequence goes on from VYZU01044377.1 coordinate 92,583, forward strand.
GAAAGAGAATTATGTTTTTAATGGAATTAAGGCATTTTGTTAATTTGGCAGTGAGCTTGGCTTTCTGAATTCTGCCTGTTTTTATGCAAATGTAGAACAAATTCTTATTATCTCATCTAAATCAGCAACATGTCTTAGGAGAATCAATTCTAGTGTAATACAAGCTATTATCTCCCTGACTTTGCCTGGGAGTTTTCCATCCCCACAGGAGCAACAGAAAAGGATTTGCTTGGAAGGTATTTCCCCTTCTTCTGGAATTTGCATTAGAATTAGTGATGTCTCATTAGCAGGAAGCCAGTAGGACACATAGAAATGTACCTGAACAGACAGAAATATATCCAAAATCTCATGGAAACAGCCAAGAGGAATCAAAACAATCAGATTTCTGTTTGTCCATGGTATTAACATCAAGGCAAGGTTTGGAAGTCACTCATTCAGGATGTTTTTCCCATCCTGGATGATCAATCTTCACACTGCTCACAGCCCAGAAGGATCCAGAGGATGGTTCCATATGCCAAGGAAGTGGAAAGCTGGCAGTGCTTCCAGCAGCACATCACCAAGGAGCTGCTCCTTTGTTTTGAGTGTCCTAGCCCATACCTCAGGAGCCTGGGAGCTGTGCCAAACTACCTAGCAATAATTGTAGCAGTCATCTGTGAATACTGATCATCTGGCAGCATATTAGTTGCTCCTTTAATTTATTGTCTTCCCACCTTATTAGCAGTGCATCAACAAGGCTGGGAGACTTTCTGAGCTCATATTTCAAAGGCAGAGCCCTTAAAGCTGCACCTTCAAAGTGGAAATTTGGCTTCTGTCATTGTCTGCAGTCATGTCAGTATGAACCAGAGACATTCTTGTCCTGCAGAGCTCTCATTCATGCAGTGACAGCTCTGCCTCCTGCCTGCCTAAGCTGGTTGTTAAAGTGATTCACTGCAACCAGCCTCAAAGCTTTCCCAGGCACATCCCAAGGTAACTTAGAAAGTTGGAGGGGAGTTTGACAGGCTGCTTTATTTTGGTTGGTTTGGGAATAATGCTCAGAAATCACAGGGAGGGGTGATGCCAAGGAGGGAACTTTCAGCCTTTGGTTCAGGCACGTTGCTTTGTGTGAACCCAACCACAAAGCAGCACATCCAAGGAGATGAAACTCCCATGGGCTCGTGGATATTTGCTGTATGAAATCCCAGCTAGTCTTCTTTCCATCATTCCTCAAGCATTTGAAGGATTACAATTGGAGACTGAATGCCCTCATGCCTGCTCTTTGCTCTCTAACTCATGTATTTACCCATGTCACTCTGATTCCTGTATCCTGAGATGTTTCCCTCCTAAGCTCTGTGTTCAAAGGTTCAGCTCAATCACAAATAGATTCATCCTGTGAGTTGCATGAGGAATATTGAGTCAGCCCATTGATCCTCCTTCCTGTGTGCTGTGGCTCACTGCCAAGGCAGAAGTTGGAGGTGCTTTAGAACACAGATTGTTCTCTAGTTGGCATAAATACCACCAGGTGCTGTTCTTCAAATGGGAACAGGCTCCCACCCTGAGTTCAAACTGCAAACGTTTCACTGCCTCCTGCAAAATGGATAGAAACAGAAAAACCTCTTGAAGAACCATCATCCTGTGGTGACAACTTCTGCAGAGCAACAGGTCATCCTGTTTCCAACCAGACGTGGGGGGAATAGATGGTTTTGAATTTATCATGTTAATTAAATTAGAAACAAATCTACATTCTTGAATAGGAAAGTGTTTACAGGATGTTTTATTGGCCTAAGCCTTAAAAGATCATGGAGTCATGGAATTATTCTGGTTGGAAAGCACCTCTAGGATCACCAGGTCCAACCTTCATCCCAACATCTCTCTCTGCTCTCATCATCTCTCATCCCACAGCATCAAGTGCTGCATCTACTGGTTTTTAACCCCCTCCAGGGATGTAATTCTCACAGTAATTGGAGAGTAATTATCACATAAATAGCATTTCTTGTCTCCTGGCCCTTCCCTGCCTTCTTTGCCTGTGACAACAACCAAGTCCTCCCCTTTCAAGAGATTAATGCAGCTTTTCTTCAGCTAAAAACACTTAGGTGTTTGGAATAACAAAAAACCCCACATCTCTCTCCAGACCCTGTCATTTGGGAAAAAGATCATCATGTACCATGAGCTTTCCCATGGAAAGTTCACCACCAGCTCAGTGCTGAAGATTAATATTGTCACTTCTCTTATCTATTTGTACACATTTCCAGTTCCTGCAGCTTATTTCTGCTTGTTAAGAGTGGAGGAGCTGAAGGCACTGACAGGTAGATAAAGCACCCAGTAGACTGGATTTCACACACACAGATCATTTCTCAGACACACTCAAAAGAGGCCCCTTCCTTCTGACAAGGATGCTCCCTGCCCTTTGTGCTGCTGATTCTTGTGCACGTGTGTGGCTGCTGTTAAGGATCACCACCATGCCAGCAAGGCAACAATGAGAAAATCCACCTGGATTCTCTATTTCCCAGTGGAAGCTGTGTAAGGCAGTGAGAATGCAACCCACACTCCTGAGCAGGAACAAAGCAGCAGTGCTCAGGAGCTAATGAGCAGCATGGAGCTGGGCCAGGAGTTCAGGTGTCTGCTGCAGCCTGGGAGAGGTGTAGGAAAACACTCCTGTGCCACAGGGCTTCCAACAAACACATGCTCCAAGCTTCCAGGGGGGTGCATTTGTGCTTAAGGGAGAGCTGGGAGGCAGCAGAGTCGTGGATTTCTGCTCACACCTTTTCACACCTGCACTGTCCCAGCCTGAGGTCTGCCTCACAGGTAGGTGTGGAATGGTCACAGTCCCCTTGGCACTGAAATCCCTGACAGCCCTTCCCAGCAACCAAGGAGTGGTTGGACTGCCCCAAAGGCATCCTCATCCTGCCTTCTGCTGGCACAGCTTCAGTGGTGAGAGTGGCAAGAGGGTTGGCACCTGCCTGGCAAATGGGGGCTGGCACAGGCTCCTGAGGTGAAGACAGGCTTCTGTGGCTGGCACAGGTTCCTCCCTCCCTGCTGTTCACCTGCATCCCTAGCAGGACACTTTGCCACTGCAGTGCACCAGGATTCTGCTTTCCCTGGATCTCCCTGGAAGGCAATGAGACAGTTTAACCTCCAGCTACTCTAGGGAGATTATTTCTGTTTTAGTTGCTGCCATTTTCTAGTATAAAGAGGGAAAGAAAAAATCCAAGACCCCTTGCTTGGTGCTACTCACTCAGCACGAGTGGAAATAAAGGTTTTTTACAAATCCATTTCTCCTCTGAGCAAAAAAGGCAGGAGCTGAGAAGCCTCAGGAAGGGGCACTGATGTTATTGCCCTAGCATCAGCCTGGGGAGCTGCCCAACCTTTCCATGCTGTCTGCATGCAGTGGGGTGACTGGGCTTTGAGCCTCTACCCTCACACACTGTAAATTAATTTATCTTAGGCTTTCTGGGTTTCTTCTGGCTTTTTTTGACTGGTTGGATTTTGTTTTGTTGGGTTTTTTGGTGGTTTTATCTTTTCATTTATTTTGGGGTGTTTGCTGGTTTGATTTTGTTGGGATTTTTTTGGTGCTTCTTTGTTTAATTTCTTTTCCAGTTCTCTTTAAAATACAAAAGCCAAACTGGACACCCACCAACCCACCTCCATCAAGCTGTTCACCCCCGTGGCCATCCCCTAACTGCACAGGAAAGCCCTGTGTTCACCATCTGCCTGTTTCAGTTGTGCCACCAGTGCCACCCTGCTGTCTTCAGGGCTGCTGGCTCTTGCTGGGTGATGCTGGGCACCACCAGCCAGTGCTCAGCTGCATGGCAAGGCAACTTGGATGGGTAGGAGTGTCTCCAGCTGCCTGCAGACCCCCAGGCTTGGGATGCAGGGCCAGGAGTCACCGAGTCACCCAGAGAGATTCAGAAGAGGATGAAAAGAGGCAGAGAAGGTTAGTTAGAGGACTTCAGACAATTTCTTCCTAACAGAAACAAATATTGGGGGCAAAAAAGAAAAAAAAAAGGGAAAAAAATAAAGATTTAACAATGATGTGATGGTGTCAGGGCAGAATCTCAGCTGGTATTTCAGTTAGTAGTGCATCCATAAGCAGAGAGGATACACACAGTGTGTAGCAGGCAGAGCAGTGTTTCAGACACCTGAAAACAACTTGAATATTCTCTGTCTATCCTCCCAGGAATTCTCAGGAGAAGCCATACATGACAGCAGCTTATCAGGTTGGTGAGAAACTATCTTCATAACAGCACAGGCATGAGCATCAGCTCTGCAGAGAATTTCCTGGCTGGGAGAGAGAGCAGGTGTAGTCATCCTCTTCTTTAGATTCCTTCTTCTTGCATTTATTTGCCTAATAATGAATACAGAATATATACACTTTATTGCATCAAATATCAGGGTTCCCTGGTGGGTAGGATAGTATCTCTCATTTCCCTCAGTTTCCTGTTCTGCTGAGCCAAGAAAGTCCAATGCATTGCTATTATTGGATTTCAAACCTTCACCTGAGTTGGATTATTAGTCATATTTGTATTAGTTTGAGTGCAAAGAGAAAATTAGAGATGAATGTGCCATCTCCAAACTGGAGAGTGGTACATACTGCTCAAGCTGAATGTGAAATTCCCAATAATTTGATATTTTGAGGAGGGGGGGGGGAGAAAACAAACCAAAAAACCAAACAAAAAATCAAAATAAAATAAAAATACCACTCGAGATGGTGGAGCACTGAGAAGGTCAAAGCTGCCAGGTCAGCAGGAGGTTTGATCTAAGGTCTAATCCTGAGTGCTGCTGAAACCTGCAGGGGCTTTTCCTTTGATTTCAGGCTATTCCCACATCCCTCTACCCTGGCTTTGAAGCACCTGAAATTCTGCTAGGAATACAGCAGAGCTCAGGCTTCCCCTCTGGACAAAGAGATTGATGCTACCCACCTGAAATCTCAATGACCTCTGGAATGTCCTGTATTCCTGCATTGATTTCCTAGCTCTCTCCATTCATTTTCATGACTGAAGGACAGTTATGTCCCTAAATGAGCTCCTTCAGTTATGTGCCAAAGTTATATGGCCCCTGTGCTTAACCCTGCTTCAATCAACATGCTTTATATCAACTCTGCTTTTTTATTGTCCCTTTTTGAGCAAGCATCTGTGGTTCCAAACCACTGGGTTTTGTTGGGTTAAAATGACTCTGAGTGGAGGCATCAGGAGGGAGCAGAGCTCCCAACTTTTACTTGTGGTATCAAAATGAGATAGGAGATGCCCTTGTGTCCTCAAAGGGGTGGTTCTTGAACACAGGGCTTCCCCAGAGCAGAAAAACAAGACACTGCTAATCAAGAATTGTTCCCTAAGTGATTAATAATGCAAATTATTTACATTGTGACCATGCAATCCCTGCCTGTTTCACCTGGACGTTCTTCCACAACTGAGGATAACCTGGTTTGAGAAAAGAAGTTATAATTACTAGACTAAAAGTGGAAGTTGTTGATCTGCTGTTCCATCTCCAGAGATATGTAATCTGGATTCCAAGTGTATTAACAAATCTAAGACCTTGCAAAGGAGATTTTCCAGCAGCTGAGCTGAAGGATTTGTGAAGAAGTGTTTTCACAGTAGCCCAATGAATTGAGCACAGGTGCCCAGAAAAAGTTTGTTTTTGGCTATGGGAGGAGTTGGAAGTTTCTAATGTAAAATGCTGTTTGTGCATTTTACATTAGAAACACAAAGAAAACCCTCAACATTATTAACTTAGTGCAAGTACCTGTGAGCTGTAGGCTCCTGAAACTTTATTCAGATTATTTCATATTCTTGACTGACTAGAGAAGCCATCTGTCAGGATAAATTAAATCTTGTATCTCACTTTCCCTTGCTTCACCTCTGTGATCAGAGCTCTCTCTGGAGATGTGGGCTGCAGTCCCAGAGCAGAGCAAGGTCACACTCTGCATGTCCTCAGGCCAAAAGAGCACTCTGCAAAGTGTCTGTATTGTCACTTAGCAGCCCATTTGTTAGCTCTGCCTATCCCTTTCCAACCAGAGCTGATGTCTTGGGCTGGGTTCTGCTCCAGCCTCGATCCCAAGAGCATCAGTGTGGTTCTGAATCTGTGCACACGAAGACAGAGAAGGAAAATTCAGCCTCACCTGAGAGGTTCCAGAGGGTTTGATGTGCACCAGAGATGCAACTGTGTCAGGGATGAGGCCATTGGGAAGACAAGTGTGTGCATCAGTGCTTCAGGCTGCCATGAAGCATCTGATTTCTCAGCCCTAGCCCCAGGGATGCTGCTGTTGGGGGACACTGGTGTTCAGATGAGTTACAGCAGGAGCCTGTTCCAGACCTGTGTGTGAATCCATTGCACACATGGATCATCTGTCCCCCCAGTGCTGTGAATTCCCTGTTGGATGGCAGCTATTTAGCTGCAGAATGATCTCCTCTGCCTGGCTTTGAGGCCAGGGATGACACAGGACTGGATACAGCATAACAGAGACACAAGCCAGGAACAAAATCTATTTGCATTCCAGCTTGCTTGTTATTTTGAGCTCATTGCAGTGACTGCAACACTGGGGTTTATTTCAATTATCCGGGATAATATGTTGAAAAAACCCTAAAAATTCTCTTGTGGATAAAAGATGGATCTTGAGGAGTGAGGGAGCACACACTCTAGAGAGAAAAAAAGAGGGATAAAGAGAGAGAGGGTGAAAGAAATCTGTTTTCAGCAGGCAAACACGAGCTGGATGAGAGGACCTTCCAAGTACAGCATGTAACACACTGTAAAATAACATTACTTCTATAAACTTGATCAGACATTTCATCTTCCCACTTTTATTCCAGGATTAAGTCCTGAAAGGTCCCTAAGGTACTGTCTCACTCACAAAATGTTATTTCAATTAGTTGAATATTATTCTTTACAACATTCAGGTCAAACGAGGGGCAAAACTAAATCCAAAGCAAACAATATGTGTCTGCAATAAATTTCTGTTCCTGAATTATTCATCCTTAATGGCATAGGTGACTCTTCAAGCTTTCTGAATTAACTAGAATTGATTTCTCACTTTTTTTATGCCTAGTTGTACAAGCTTTTTTGTACTTTTACTTCTCCTTAACAAATAAAGTATTGATTCAACTCCACTGAACATGTTTTATTTAAACTTTGCCCTTTGTCAGCAACTTCAGTCCTGCACCCACAATTCTCCTCTTTGACTTTCCATCGTCTCCTGAGCTGGAAGGGGAGCTATCCCAGACAGGCTCCTTGGTAGGACATCACATCTACAGGATGTGCAAGCTGAACCAGCTCCAAAAACTTCCAAATAATACCATCTCCTAGTGACATTTAATCCTGTTAATCAACCTTTGCAATTAGTTCTAGTTCTCTGCTTCAGTCCCCAGGATGTAGCAAGCAAGCTTGGTATTCACCACTGCTGTTAATTCATTTTTTACCATATTGTTTTCTCCAACAGGGCACCAATTGATCACAACCTACACTTCTGAAGGCACAAACATGCTTTGACTGATACCTTCACTCACAAACGTGAAGTTCTGGATACTACAATATGTCTCCAGGGACTTTTTTCCCCCCCTTAGTTTTAAAAAATCTTTTTATTTTGATATTCTGACTAATTTCTATTGTCAGGCACACCAGATTGATGGCAACTGCTTTCTAATGGAAATGTTTTGACTTTCCCATCCATATTTCTTCCTTCCCAGGGTTTCCATTTTTTAAATATTTGGTACATACTGAACATTTTGACTTTTTTTTTTTTTTTTTTATTAAATGATTGATGCATTTCTTCTCCCCCAAAGTTTCAGTGTGGCTAGGAAAACCTGTTGTTGAAAAAGCAGCTCCACCAGTTGCTGGTTTTCAAGGTGCTGTGGTGGGGTGACCTTGGCTGGCACCACCAAGCTGCTCCATCACCAGGACAGAGGGAGAAATCTGAAGGGTCAAGAGAAGGACCACACTGGGCTGTGCCCAATGCTCCTGGCTGAGTTCACATTCACACCTCCCTCTTACCAACAGCTCTGATGGGGTTTCAGTCATTAAACAGGCAGGAAAATAACCCCTGTAAATCAGAATAATGTTCTGTTAGCAGTTTGTATCAGGAGCCAAGCAGCTGGATGGATGCTCAAGTACAAGTGGAGTGCAGAGGAAGTGTCCAAAGTGGTTTGGGATGAGCATAAGCAACCACTGGTGGCACCTTGTGTCTTCTCTGACCACATCTCCCAACCTTGCTTGATCATCAGCACCATGGCAAGTGGTTACTGCAAACCTCCAAGATGTCTCTTTGCCTCTATCTGTAATGATAAAGCTTTTCCAGACAAACAATCATCATTTCAAGCATCTTAGGATGGCTTTGCTAGAAAAGTCATTTTTTCTAGTCACTTAACTCCCCCTCTGTTGGGTTCTGTCCCTGGTAGATGGAAGCTGTGTGAAGAAGAGCTTCATCTGCCTTGCCCATTATGCATGTTCAGCTGCTATCCTGACATTACCTCCCTGCCAGCATTTCTCACCTGCCTCACAGAGGTGTTATGTGATGTAATTAGGTTTATTATTACTGTAATTACCACGAAACCAAGCTGACAAAATGAGACTCGTTTCCCCAGGCTTTTCCTAACAGTTTTTTCTTCTTTTTTTTTGCTGAGTTTTAAGATTATTTGAGCTGTTAGAACTTTCTCCTGTGCTAGTTACACATCCTCACTATTTCTTTTCCCCTTCCTGTCGTTTGGTTGTGGTGCTAAAGCACCCTGACATGTTCTACTGCATCATTTTTCACAGCTGGCTTGCAAAGAAAAGTCACCAACAAAGTGTTGTTACTAGTGGGACCCTTCTCCCATTTTAGGTAAAAAGAGAGCACACAAATATTTTCTATTTCTCTTTTTTTTCCACAGATTCTGCACACTCACAAAGACTGGAGAATGCAGATTAATTCTGTAGGTGCTGCTGGATTCACAAAGAATTTAGATGTTGGCCACACTTAGAATTTCAATGCTTAACAACACTGTGCTCCCCTCCAGGAGACAAATTCCAGGATCAAGTCCAGCTTTCATCCCAACATCCCTCTCTCCACCAGCCACAGCCTCCAGTGCCACAGCTACCCTCTCATTTCTTCACATGTAGCTGAGAACACTGTAGGTGGGAATGAGTGAGCTGCCAGTCCAACTCTTGAGAGAGTTCTTTTTGCAGGTGCAGCTGTGGCAGTGAAGAGCTTTTCACCACAGCTACTGCAGCTTCTTGTCACTGCCCCCCTGCCAGCATGTCCCTTTGATGCTGCTTTCATGGCCTTGGCATGCAGCTACCAAAATTACTTCACCCTCCAGGAGCTGAGTGGAGAAAAATGGGATATTTTTAAACTCACCTGTCCCATTTTGACTGAATTAGGTTAAATCAGGATCAAGGAGCAGCTCAGCCAGCAGGTCAGAAAGGTTGGTCACCTCCCTGAGAGGAGGAGGGCTGATGTGAGTGACATAGTAGGGCTAGGGCAGGGCAGCAGAGAAGAGCCATGAACAAGATCTGGCCTTTGCAGAGAAGCAGTGTGACCTTTTTTTGTATGCAGGAATCTTCCTTTGCATACCTTTCCACCAAGAGAAGAGGGCTTGTGCTGCAGGGATCACAGCAGCTTCACTCTCTGAGAGTCTTTAGAAATGCAAATCCTCAGCTGGTGGAGAAAGGGCTCCTGCAGCATCATTGCTCCTGGGATCCTGGAAAGCCCAGCACAGTGCAGAATGACAGCACGAGGTCTGGAGGGTCTCTGGAGCTCATCTTGTCCTGCACCCTGCCCAGGAGCATGGCCAGACAGCTGCTGAGTATCTGCAAGGAGGGAGACTCCACAGCCTCCCTGAGCAATCAGTACTCCTCACCTTCCCAGGAAGAGTTTTCCTGATGCTCAGAAGGAATCTCCTGGGTTTCAGTTGGTACCTGTGGCTGGGAACCCCTGAGAGAGCCTGGCTTTGTTTGCCAGGCATGAAACAACACTGCAGTGGACAAGACTCCTTCTCAATGGACCATGTGCTGCTGCAAGGCTGGCAACTACATGCTTCTGTGGCAGCATAACTGAAATATTTCACCACTATCTGGCCTGCCCTTGGTCAGTAAAGGAGCTACCTTCCAGGCCCAGGCTTTCTGCCTGAATCATATCCAAATGCTTCCCACAGACCAGGACTGGAAATCACTCTCTTGTTCTTGGTCTGAAGACTCTAATTAATTGCACCAGCTATAATTCACACCATGGCTTTGAATTCAGCCTGCCTGAAGAGACAGTCAATAGCTGAATTAATCTCTCCATCAGTTGACCTGCCCAAGGAGAAAGGCTCCACAAAAAGCCAGGAGCTTTCAGTGGCTGAGGTGATGCTGCAGCTTGGTTCAGTCTCCATCACTTTTTGCTGTTGGGCATCTCAGCACCTAAGGGTTGTCTACACCCACAGTCACTCTCAACTAAACAGTCTGGACAGTATCATGTGTGTTATTCTAAAGGGATTTGATTATTCCAAAATGGATTTAATCACACTAGTAGAAATTTTCTTCTGAGTAAGAAAAAATATTAACATGGAATGATCATTCAGCTTTCAATGTCTGTCTTAATATTCAGATTATTTTAACAGGTAAATAGATGCCGATACAATAACTTTTTTCACAAGTGGAAATGAACTTTGCAGCAGATGAATTCTAAAGAAATTGTAGAAGTAGATAAGAATGAAAAAAAATAATGGAAAATCCCAAAGTACTGGATCATCAGGTGAGAGTATTTGCTTCATTCAGCTTCAAACCAGTACCAGAGCTACCAAGGGGGTAAGTTAGAACATGGATTTTATATGAGGGGAGGGAGCCAAGCCATCTTTTAGGCACCTAACTAGTAAGAAACTTCACTTCTTTAGGGACTGATTTTTGCTGGTAAAATGCAAAGCTTTGCTGTCACTGAGTGTGTGCCACTTGCCCTTGGATTCAGCAATGGGGAAAGGGGTTCACTTCACACTACAACACCTGCTTGAGGTCTCAGTGTTTAGCTTGGCTGAGTCCCACCCTCTCTCAGCTCCACACAGTTGCAGAGGCTGCATCTCCTCTCCAACCCAGTGATTTATAGGGCACACCATTTCCACACAGGTCCTGATGCCTCTGTATTGACAGAATTAGATCATCTAAAGCAAGGGCCCCCAAAGGGATGGGTTGCAGGAGAGGGAAAATTATTCATCTAGAAGGTAATGAACGTTTTGGGTTTGTTTTTGTTTTTGTTTTTTTTTTTCTAAACAGAGACACAGATTTCTGTAATGTAACTAGAATAATCAAGCTGCTTCTAATGATCATTGAGATTCTGAGTGATTTGAGGATAGTGTTACATGGGTTTTTTCCCTCCAAGTCTCCTGAAGGAACTTGAGTCTGGATATTTTTTAAACACAAATCTTTCTAGACCAAAGCAAAAACTAAATTAGAATACAAGTGCTAGAGTGCAAGGAATAAGCACCCTAAAGCATATTTTAATCTCTGCTATTCCTTTACTCTGTCCAACGTGGGCAGGTTGCTATTAGCAAGAAAGGATACACAGCAATTATAACCTGATTATTTTGGCACTGTGATAGAGGAGATGTGGCCTGGAAAATCTCCCCTAAGGACACGGGTAGTTTGCTGTGCCTGGGAAAGGCTCTGTGACAAATGGATTTCCAGCACTCTGTGCTAACATCTTCACCTTGTCCTGAAAAGCAGCTTCCTAAAGAGCACCTCAGAAGAGAAATCTCACACAGGAGGATTCCTTGCACTGACCTGCCAAGCACAGCTGCTGGTATTCCAGCATCTTCTCCCCTTGGGGTGGGATGCCAGACTTGCTCCTTCCCCTTTGGGTCAGCAAGGCACCTGTAAGGACATGGACACGTGTCAGGGATGCTGCTCTGTCTCTCTGAGAGTTGCCCTCTCCCCTCAGCTCCCTCGTGCTTTGAATTCCCAAAGAGAAAGAACTCAGTGCTCAAAACCTCAGACTCGAGCAGCAGGTTTGAGTTCCTAGTTGGTGTGAAAGCATCAACAGGCTGGTGCTGCAGCATTTTCCCAGCTCTTTTTTGGTTCAGAAATGAGTATTTTCTTATAGCAAAGTGAGAACCAGTGTGGTTAGCTTGGTTAGCTGTGTGTGGGAATAGCCATGGAATGTAAATGTTATTTATTTGGGGAAGATTTCTCACTCTGTTAGTACATCACACCTATACTTTATGTGTAGCTGAGCTCTGTTTTATGGTCAATGGAAATACATAATCATTTCTAGTGTAGGAGTCCTTTCATCTTGCAGAAGATACAGAATAGGGAAGATGAATTGGACCCATTTCTCTTCATTTCTACACACAGAGTTCTCTTGACCAACTCAGAGGAGAGCACTTCATTACAGGGGGCTAAATGAGGTGATAGAAATCCCACAGTGAGTTCTCCTAGCTGCAACATAGGAATAACATATTCCTCCCAGATCCTGACAAGCTAGGTATGTAATAAATCTTTTTTTTTCTTTTTTTTTCTTCAAACACTTGAATAATACAAATGCAGGTATGTGCAAGAGAGGGGAAAAAGAGTGGATAGAACCATCTGCTGGTCAATTAATGACAGAAAATCAATGTATAATGTAACAAAAGGATCTGAGGTCAGGGTCTCAACAACTGCACTCAGATGGAGTCAGGGTTTGTCAGTCAGAAGCAGATTTGCTCAGCACACAGCACAGCAGCATTTCCATCCTCAGGGCCCTGTCACTCATCTTTTGTCATTTTACACCAAGCCTTTTAGTTATACCATCTGATCTCATTCTTACTCGGATCTTAAAGCTAAATATGTCTGCAACCACCCTCTTGCCCCTGGGAAAGAGAAATTTTGGCTGAAATATCAGCTAAATGCTCAAAATTTGGCAAGATGGACACACTCCCCCCACCCCAAAGCCCTGAGAGGCAACAGTATAGATGAGGTTTGGGGGATTTTCTCTGTTTTCTTTGGATAGATGGTTTCACCACAAAATCTTTGGGTGCCACCAGAGGGTAGATAACAACAGAAGGAGCCAGAGAGCTATAAAATGCCCTGAACTACCAGTCTCTTGCCTGGTGACAAGCTGTAGACTGAAATAAAACAACAAAAAAAACCCTTTACTTAGAGTTGTAGACACTCAAAACCAACATTCACCTCCTTTTGCTGTAGACAGACTCTTCCATCTATTTATTTACAGGAGACTGTACTGAACCAGGTATCTTTTTTAAATGAAGTTGATGCAGAGTGGGAGGCTGTAAAATTGGCAGGAGAATAAAGCTGCTTGTCTGACAGCAACATATGAGAGGCACTTTTTGTTTGGTACACTTTAGGTTCTGAACTCATCAGCATGAACCTTGGCAAACTTTTCTGACCCGTTTTGTTTTTTACTCCACACAGGACTGGCACAACAGCATCCCTCATTATATCCCATCAAATGAGTCCCACTGACATGAACGAGGTGCCAGCTTGTTAAGGAAAAGACAATAAAAGCAGATTTTTCCAGCAGATCTGCATGACAGGTCTGGATACTGATCCCCCCCTCTCTGAAATTCTGTAGCCTTGTCTTTGAGGTGAAGTCAGAGAAACAGTATCAGAGGGAAAAGGTTTTCTATGGCAAAAAAAAAAATCAGTTTGCCAAATTGCATGAACAAACGTTCTTGTAAGAAGACTTTAATTGTACTACTTGTAAGAAGACTTTATTTTTAGGTATTTTATGAATGCTGTTCCCAGAGAACATTTTAATAACAAAATTAATCACTGTTTAATTACACGGAACAACAAATCATACTCCTTCCCCTCCAAGCAGGGTAGAGGAGAGGAAGAAAATCAATATTTGGACCAACACATGCAAACTCAGCTGGGCACTTGGAGCCCAAGAAGGATCCTCTGGGTTGGGTGAGCTGTGGATTAACCCTGATCTCACCACAGGGCAGCACACAGAGAAACAAGATGTGATTTCACTGATGGACTGGCAGTTTGATGCCATAGGAAACATATCCACGCAGAGAAACCCTTCAACTTAAAAAAACATTAACAAAATCTAATCCTGGAAAGCTCTATCTCTTTGAAGGAGCAGTGCCAGAGTCCCCTAATCCCATGTTTTGTGCCTCTTGGCCCTCAGATGAGGGCACTAAGAGTATTGATTCACGGGACAAAATGGCGGCCAAACCCCTCTGGTCTGGGCAAGGCTGAGTCAGCAGCTTTTGCTGGGCCTGCTCTGCTCCAAGAAGCAAATTCTCTTGTTTGCTTCCTTCTCTGGAAGGAGAGAGGGGACATCTTGAGATTTGCCATCTGCTTGTAGGATTTTTGCTTCTGAGAGTCACACCTGGAAACAATTCCAGGGCTATTCCTGTGCTAGGCCTCTGGTTATTGATGGAGCCAAGGGGCTGGATGTCTGTGCCCACCAAGATGCTCTGGCACTCTCCTTAAATGTAAATCCCTCCTGATTTAAAGAGTAGATTTAGATTAGATCCTCACAAGAAATTCCTCACTGTGAGGATAGTGAGACACTGGAATAGGTTGGCCCAGGGAAGTTGAGGATGCGCCATCCTTGGCAGGCTGGATGGGGCTCTGAGCACCCTGCTCTGGTGGGAGGTGCCCCTGCCATGGCAGAGGGTGGAACTCACTCATCTTTAAGGTCCTTTCCAACCCTGATTCTCCTTTTATTTTGCCCCACAAGTCAGAATTTGATTTTCATACCTAATCAGGATGGCCTGCTGGAGTGGAATAAAGATGAGGAGGCTGGAGGGGGGGAAGAGAATTCCAGCAGTATAACAAAGTCCAAAGTGTGTGTTTATCACCAGGAGGATGTCAGGCACTGTCTGGGAAGCATTTTCACTCCTGGTCCTTGACAGCAAACACTCTCATGCAGAGCAGCAGGTGACAAATTGATTTTCTTTGCAACTTTCAGCTGCCCTTTGAATAGATGATAAGTCAAGGCCACAAGAAAAGGTCCCTTACCTCCTGTAATTCTCCCCTTTTTCTTAATAAACTGCCTCTGAAACACCTGCTTGGTACCATCTCATGGTGGTTTGATTGATTCTTTATGAAATAAATGATCCTAATGATATGATTTCTTAGGGTGAACACTTAATTTCCACATGCAACTCACCCCACTGTTTTCTATCCCTTGTTATAATTCACTGGAGAATAATCTATGTTTCAAGATAACCCAAATCAAGATTTTTACTGAGTCCATTTAATATTTAAGAGAAATACAATGCTGCACAATACTTCATAGAAACTATTCATGCAGCTCAATAGAAGATACTTAAATTAGATAAAATACAGTTTCAGCTGGTTTTATAATTGTCCTTCTGAGCTTTTTTTTTTGTGCATAACTTTCTACAGTTCCTTTTTTCTCCTCTTATAGCAAGAAAATTGTCTTTTAGAGTCATTAAACAATGTTCTGTTCTGCATTGAGAAATGTGTAGCCTGAAAACCTGCAGCCTATGCAAAGCTTCCTTCCAAAGACACAACAGAGAGTCTATTAAGATTGCTGCTGTACACTGAAAATTATTCAGCAGCTCTCATTTTCCACTCCAGGAGTGGATGAAAAGATTGGAGCTGGATCCCTTAGGCAGCAGCTATCTATGGATAACCTATGGAAATCTCAGTCCTCTTCTGTGCCAAAATAGTGTTCTCTGTTTTCTCTTGGATTGTGGAGCCACAGGCAGCAATGCCAGCATGAGAGAAGGGGGAAAGACATGGATGTGGTGAGACCACATCTGGTGTTCTGTCCAGTTCTGGGCTCTCCTGTTCCAGAGGGACAGGGAAATACCAGAGTCCAAGGGAGGCTGTGAGGATGATGAAGGGGCTGGAGCATCTCTGAGAGCCCTGGGGCTGTTTATTCTGGAGCTGATGGATGGGGACAAATCTCTGCAGGGTGGGGGGCAGGAGAAGGGGCCAGGATCTGGTCAGTGCTGCCCTGGGATGGGGTGAGAGGTGATGGTCACAAGCTGGAACATGGGAAGTTCCACCTCGACATGAGGAAAAACTTCTTCCCTGTGAGGTGCCAGAGCCTGGCCCAGGCTGCCCAGAGAGGCTCTGGAGTCTCCTCTGGAGAGATCCCAACCCAATGGATCTGTTCCTGGGTGCCCTGCCCTGGGTGCTCTGCTCTGGCAGGGGTTGGACTCCATCTCCAGAGCTCCCTCCAACCCCTGCCATGCTGTGACTCTGGGATTCTCACTTGCACTGCTAAACCTGAAATTCAGGAATCCCAAGGAAAGCAGGTGTCCTTATTCACACGGAATGTGGGATGGTGTGAGAAAGTTTTAACAAACAGTTGTAAATAACAACTGCACAAGTAACAGCTCTGACAACAACCAGATGCTAACAGAGAACCTGCTGTTCCCTGGGGCTGCTCCACCGAGAGGAATCTCCTCCTTGCAGGATAATGTTTTTAACCAGAGCATCTTTGTTGTTTTGCGTTTTATTTTTCCCATCAAACCCCTTCCTCAAATAAGAAGTTTCTGTCCAGAAGAAGGTGCCTTCCCATTTTTGTGTTGTGATGAGAAATTTCCTGATCACTTCCCTGCTTTGGATAAGGACTCCAGCCCCTGAGCTCTCTCAGAAGTGGCTGGAATGGCTCAGGAAAAAACCCAGGGCTGATGACTCTCCAGAGCAGCACAAAGCTGCAGCAGCTCAGTGACCTGGAGGAATACTGATGGCTCTTTCAAAGGCAGCATGGAGCAGATGATGTCAATGTTTCCACCAGAGATGGAGAGAGAAGGGATTTCTGTGTGGCAGGCAGCTTGAACTTCTTGGCTTCTTGGTTGCAGTGCTTTGCTGGGCACAGATAAAGCCTCCTGACTATAGAGATAAGAAGAGCCTTGATGGAAGGAATCCCTCTGAAGCTTCATTCCCTGCACTCTGATAGAAGCTGATTCAGTTCCAATCCCTACAAACCAAACCATTTCAGCCCCTGTGAAGCAAGCTCTGTGAACTTCAAATAGCTCCTTTAAGGTACAGTTCTGACACTTTGCTTTCAGGAGGAAAACCTTGGGTTTCACAAGGAAAACCTGGGGTTTCTGACATGAAAGGGTCTCCGTGAATACTCGTGATCATTTGGCAGTGATTAGGACTATCTGCTCAAATTTGGCTCACCAAAGATATAAATAATGGAAAATAAAATACAGAAGCTTTGTTCTTGGTTAATAAACCATAAAATAAACCATCAGCTTCTTAGATGTTAAGGAAGGAAGAAGGGAAGGAGGGGAGAAGGGGAGAAGGGAAGGAGGGTCTGGAGGAGGCTCTGAGCATCCTGCTCTAGGTGAGGTGTCCCTGGGCTGGATGAACTCTGGAGCTCCCTTTATCCCAGACTTTTCCAGGATTCTCTGACCTGGAGCTTGCCTTGGTGGGAGGATCTCAGATGTTTCTGCTCATTCCAAACAGGGAGCTGCTCATGACACAAGTTTCCCTGCCTTTTACAATTGCTGGGACTCAGTGAAGTGCAACGTTGGTCTCCATCCCTATTTTTCCAATTAAGAGTTTAAAAACTTTCCTATGTGTGTATGTTTATTAAGATACTGCTTGTTAATTAAAACTTGAAAGGTGCTTTTGCTCCCTTCTTCCCAAGTTTCAGCAATACTGGCAAGGAGGGAACAAATAAAGTTCTTTTTCCTTTGTTTTGCACTGAGTTTTGTAATGCTCGTTTTTCAAATAGATTTGATATTTCACTTTCCCTTTTATCCATTTATTTTTTCTTTAGTCTATTTCATTTCTTTCCTTTAGAGCCTAAAAAAAAAGGAAAAATACAGCAGGAAAGGTGAAAATGGAAGAAAAAAAAAAAAAAAGAATGTAAGAAGAGTGAGAAGCCAACACAGAAATAAATAAAACCATTCAGAACAGTGGAGATAAAATTCATTTTTAAGAAATATGACAATAAACATCTTTCAACCCTGTGTTCTGGGCAATGAACAACCCCATTCTGTGCAGGGATGTTAAACACATGTGGTACTGACGTGTGTCTCCAGTCACAGTGCTCAGGTGAGCTCCTAAAATGCATTCTTTTTTTTTTTTTGATTGCTTCATTAATGCCTCAGCATGAGGCAAAATTCCAATTCATAAATGAGCTTTAATTGGCAACGAGCTGAGCTAGTGGTTCTGTCCTGCAGGTGATTTTCCTGCTTTGTGGGTATTTGATTTTAAAAGAAGAAAAATGGAGGGGGTGAAAATGCTTTTAGGACTTCCAGAGCTCCAGATCACTCTGAAAATGCTTCCCTGGCTCTTCCTGCTCCCCCCTAGCCTGAAAATTCTCCTCCCCCAGGCTCAGACCTGCTGGGTCTTGCTGCCTTCACTCCAGGAACTCCAGCAGCTCCTCAAGCCACCAGTTTCAAAGCCATTCAACCCACTCTGCATCTCACTTCCAATGGCTCTCCAGCTTCAGCAGAGCCTGGAGTTGTTTCTTTCCCACAAATGCACTTTCCCTGCTTCAATCTCATTTCCTCCTTCTCCTTCTTATCTGATTTTTTGGTTATAAGCCCCTTCTGTGGTTTCTGTCTCGTGCTTTGTGACTCTTCCCACCACAGTGTGACCTGCATAGTGAATTCAGGTCTTCCAGCCCACCCACAAAAGCACCCAGAGTGATCTCAGGTGAAACACCCCAGCCCTGGGGGGACTCAGATGTTTTCCCATTTCCCTCCTAGTTGAGCAAGGAAATTTCCCTTCAATTGCCTTTTTACAGGGAACTGTAATATTTACAGACACTCCCCATCTTCCAGAGGAGTGCAGCAGAATGAGAAAAGGTAAAGGAATGGTGCATGGCAGAGCCACCTAAAACTCATTTTTATACTCATATAAAAATACATTTAACAGCAGTGGCATGTTACAGAAGCCTGACATATTTTTGATTGAATCCAGCCCTCACTTTATATTACAGTTCCATCAGTTCAAGATGCCACCCTCACAATAACTCATGGAAAATAAAGTATTTATTATACCCTGACTATTGCAGGTAGAGAGCGTTCTTTCTCTGGATGGTATTGATAGATTCTATATTTAGCTTTAGCCAGATAACAAATCACACTATTATTTATCACATCCCTCAGATAAACTTTCTATGGTACAGATAAATCATGCATTTTCTTAATTATTGGTTTTGAATGGCAGCAATCTATCTGTTGCTCTGATTCTCTGATTCTATTCACTCAATCCAGAGAGAACTTTCCCCACCAAAAAGGGTAAATTTGGACTGAATCTCCACTATCCAGCTCATCCATTTCTAATTTAGTTATATGGTTATTACATGGCTTGTGCAAGACAATGGCAGCCAAGTATTCCTGCCGTGTAGTTCTATTTTAAAATCCAAGTCATAGCAGTTACTTTTATTAGCAATAACAATTATCATCTCTCCTTGCATAGTCTCAGATAAAGAAATTCCCTGTAATGGTCTTGTAATGACAGTCTTCCATCCCTGTCACATTGGCATGAATAATAGATTGAGTGTCAAAGGGAAAACTATTAACTCTTTCTTCGTTGAGGGAGCAGGGATCTCTATGCCTCTACAAACTCACACCCAGGGATCATGTCTCATTAGCTGGAAAATATATGAACAATAATAATAATTAAAGGGAATGATTAGCAAATTCCAGGTTTAAGTCATTTAAACAAGTCCGGAAAAGGATTTACAAAAATCAGCTGAGCTAATTTGAGTGGGAATTAGCAGTTAGTTGGGTATTAAAGAAAGGAACTGTGACTTCTTATTTAGATGGAAATTCACCCAAGTGCATTCAGTCTGTGACTTCATTTTCAAACCACAGCCAAACTGCAGGTGCAGTTTCATGTTAATAACCAAGTTCTTCTCTGCTCTCCCCCAGCTCAACAACCCTGACCCCACCTCAGAGGCAGGACCCACTGGCCAAGACAAGCAGATCTTGAAGCACGAGCGTGTAGTTCCAGTTTAGATCCCCTCAGCTATGCAGGGTTTCTGCTGAGGGCATGAAAATACCACCCAGGGTTTACAAGAAGCCCTTCCCTTCCTGATGGATGAGTTGTTTGCCACACTGGTTGTTCCAGCAGCCCTGCATGGCATTCAAGCGACCTGAGTGGTGCCCTAAAGTCATGAGGACAAGTCTTCCTGACTAGTAAAGCAGAGGTCTTGGTAACAAGCCAGTGTGGTGTGAATCTTGGATTTATTTATACCTTTGGACCTAAAAAAAACTGAATTTAATCTTATTTCAGCTCAAGAAGAGCTATTTAGCTCTGGAGCCTCTGTTCTCCTCTCCAATGTGCCACACAGTGCTCATGCTGACCCTGCCCTGGACTCTGCTGCTGTTCCAGTGCTGTGGGCTTGTGTCATTTGTACTCCCTGCCTGTCCCACAGCATGGCTTTCTGTCCTCTTGTGCACTGCAGGAGCTGTGGGCATCCCTCATGGCAGCCAGCACTGTTTCTCTGGGATTGAGGGAATGCTGTGAAAATGGATTCTCCAAAACCCAGCCTGCTGTTCAGTGTCAAACTGCAACCTGCTGCTGCCACTTTACCTCTGCTACTTCAGCTACCTGTGTCCTGTAGCTCTGGGTTCACAGAAGCAGTGGATGGTCTGGAAAGGATCTTTACATGTCATCTAGTCCAAGATCTAGATCTTGTAGTGACCAGAACACATAGCTCAAGGTCCCAACCAATCTGACTTGAATGTTTCCAGGGATGGGGCACCAACCACCTCTCTGGTGGTTCCATTATTTCACACCCTCATTTTCTTCATCTAGTTTAAACCTGATAGTTTAAAATCTACCCCTTTATAACAACCCTTGTCCTGTCACTACAAAACACTGTTCCCATCTTTCTCCCAGGCCCCAAGAAGGTCTCCACGGAGCTCTTCCTTCTCCAGGCTGAACAACCCCAACTCTGCTCCATCCTTTGAGCATCTCTGTGGTCTCCTCTGGAGCTGCTCCATCAGCTCCATGTCTTTCTGGTGCTGAGAGCTGCAGAGCAGGACAAGGACTACAGGTGAGGTGTGACCAGAGTGGAGGGGCAGAATCACCTCCCTGGCTGCAGCTCAGCACAATCCTGCCTGAGGATGGGAGTTTTTGATTAAAACACCAGGGTCTGGGCTGTTCTCTGAGTTTCAGACACGTGAAGGAGGGCTGTAAGATCTCCACCAAGCTGCAGCTGAAATAAATGTGAGCAGACCCTGTGGCTTGAAATGTGGGACAGAATTGGAGTGATGCTTTGGAATTTTGCTGGGTTTAATTTCAGATAGCCTAGCATGGCAAAGATCTGGAAAGCTTCAAATGAGAGCTGCTTTCAAACCAACTGCTGCCTTCACACCCTTTGGGTGTAGATCTGGATGCTCATTTTTGACAATCTAATGAGGTTAATCACATCCAGATCCTGGGATCACATCCACCTAGGAAGGACAAACCATCTGCCAATGAGGTCTTTTTCCTAGGGACAAGTGTTCAGACAGATTCTGCCTCAGCAAGCTTGTTAAACTCAGAATGTGGCAAAGAGTTTTACCCATATAAAAATCCAGAATAACTGCAAACTTATTGAATGTTGAAGGAATGGGAGCTGTGCTCTCATTCCTCTGAGAGGAGCTATCTTTGTCTTGGCTTTGCTTTGAGGTTTTCTTAAAAATATATATATATAAAAATCAGAAAGTATAAATTAAACATCTTTCCAATATCCCATCTTCTGTACATCTTTTGAAACGATCTGTTTAGAAGCCTGTGCTGGCCCCATTCACTTTTCATCACTGGCTCATCTAATAATGTATATTTAAGAGGCTCCTGCAGCCCTTCAGAAGCTGCTCCCCTCTCCCTGGCTGCTACATCCCCATCCAGGTTCAGTGCTAAATGTCCTTTCTTGTTAACTAGACCTTGATTGAATTCTTCCAGCTCTTGCTTGATTTCTGTCTGTCACTGACATCTCTCTCATCTTTAGCTGTGAGTGCAGGCACCTGGGAATTTTTTTTGTAGCTCAGATAATATTTTATGCTTTTGTTGCCTCTTTTTTTTTTTTTTTTAATCTTTGACCCCTTGAAATATTTTCTTGTTGTATGGCAGGGATTCATCTGACAGTTTCCCATGAATAGCTTGCCCAACTTCAGCATATAAGAATTTGAATGCTGCTAGTTTTTCTCTCTTTTCTGATCCATTCCCTGAATCCCTAGAGATCCTTCTAAACCCTTTCTCTGAGTCACCCTCCCTGTGTTGCTCTCCCTTTCATTACCTGGTCAAACAGCCTCTGCCTCCTCATTCAGTGCCCTCCAGCCAGTGAGCAGGATCATTCTCAGAGCAGCAACAAACTCCCATTTCCTCTCCTGTAAAAGAGAAAAGAGAATTTTTTTTCAATGCTCAGTGTTATTTGCAAGATCACACCGTGGCAATCAGCAGAGGCAGTGGCCAGCAGAGCTGCAGCAGATTTCAGCAGCAGTTTGCAATGCACAGGAGCAATTTTGCTAACTGCCTGGGCTGCCTCCAGGTGGAGAATTCACTGCCACTTCCACAAGCCTGCAAACATCAGGCAAAACTGCATGATTTCTGTTCCAGCTCCTTCATTCTCATTAATCAGCACAAAATCAGGCTCATCAGGTCACAACTATTCAGTGTTGCAAGGTGGATGCTGCTGAAATAAATGATATTGAAATTTTATGAATTCTTATGAAATATTA
The DNA here is from genome assembly GCA_013401355.1 of Ceyx cyanopectus. Classification (NCBI taxonomy): domain Eukaryota; kingdom Metazoa; phylum Chordata; class Aves; order Coraciiformes; family Alcedinidae; genus Ceyx; species Ceyx cyanopectus. Next base: position 115,118 of record VYZU01044377.1, read on the forward strand.
TGCTGGAAGTCCAGTCTGGAATGGATTTGGTTCCATATTTGATTCCATATTTAAAGGGATGAGGCTCAAACCCTGAAGTCCAGAGTTTCACCTCCTTTTGAGGCCAATGGCTAAATAAAAAATAAATCTAACACCTCAGCACTTTTCATACCTGATCCAACACCCTCCAAAAGATTTGGAGTTGTTATAATATCTAATTTTATATAATGGCTATATAAAAAATAAATCTAACACCTCAGCACTCTTCACACCTGATCCAATACCCCCCCAATAAAAAATTACAGTTGTTATAATGTTGGTACTTGCAAATAAAATTGAACCCAGGTTGTGTTCTATGTTACTCTGCATCACATGTTGGTTTTAGTCATTCTTTGCAGAGATCTGCATTGTGAAATTAATGAGGAATTGGGCATATATTGCTCATTTACCACTGTGAAATGTTAGGCTGGAGAAAGAAATATTCATGAAATAAAAGAACAAAAAAGGAACCCAAATAATTTGCATGAAAAATAAGCAAACAACCTCAAAGCAGCTATGCCTTTGGTCCAGTTATTCAGATTAATACCCATTCTCATTGAGAAATGCTTATTCATATTCTATGTATGAGATAGCAGGAGGTTTTCTGTGCAATGCAGTGAGTTGTGTGTGTGGCACACCTGCAGGTTTTTCTCACTAGCTACTTTCACAAGCATCAGACTCCCTTTACTAATCATTAGCCACAATCTGATTTATGATTCAGCATGAAATGATCCATCTGTTTCAGAGAACAAAACAAAAGAAAGAAAAACAACCACCAAAAAAGAAAGAAAGAAAAAAGAAAAGCAAGAAGGCATTATTTTGTTCAGGGTAAAATTCTTCCAGCAGTGTTAAGAAGTACTTCCCATTTGCAGTTTGCATTGAAAGAATATTTTCACCCTGTCAAAATGAACCCACAGTTGGGCTCCTTCAACTGTTATGAGACCAGCAGCTGGAGAGAGGGGATCCTGCTGCTCTGGAGCCCTGTGTCCAGCTCTGGAGTCCTCAGCACAGCAGGACATGGAGCTGCTGGAGCCAGAGGAGGCCACAGAGATGCTCAGGAGCTGGGTGAGCTCTGGAGCTCCCTTCACCCAGACATCTCTAGGATTATAATTTCTTGGAAGAAGATATTGAAGGGCAATTAGCAATGTGCAGTTTTATTAACAACTTACAAGTTTCTAATGCTGTGATCCATCTGTTCTATTGCTGTTATTGATCTTTAAAGCCAAGCTCACACTTTGGGGGTTAATTAAGTGCCATTAACAAATCAAAACTTCTATAAAGCTGACTGGGTTTAAGCTGCAGGAGCTCAGCAGGTTCTCCCTGGTGCAGCAGCTGATGGAGGGACATGCCAGTGATCTAAGAGCAAAACAGTGCTCTGCTGGGGATATTTGCTGCAGAGGATCAAACAGATGCTCAGATTTTTATCGTTTATCTATATTATTTACAATTCTAAAGCAGAAAAACAGGAAGGTGTAAGAATCAAGTTCTCAAACTATGGGAGACACTTGAGAAGTTGGGTTTTGTTTTGATGCTTTTTTGTCTATTTCTTTTTGTTGTTGTTCTTTTGGAGTTTATTTGTGTGTTTATTCTGTTTTTTAATTATTTTTAATTTTGTTTTTTAATTATTTTGGTTTTTAATTACATTTTAATAATTTAAAAAATAATTAATAAGTCCCTATTTATTATTTTCCAGAATGATACCAGAGTTTTGGAACTATTGGTCTCTATTATATGGAATTAATGGTCTCTATTCCAGAGATTGGAATAGAGAGCTGTAGAGATTCTATTTACTCCTCAAAGGGTGTCTCCTCCCAAGACAATCAAGAAACCTAAAGGCCAAGGAGGATGATTAACATGAAAGGTTGATGGGACTCGAGTCCTAACATTAAATAAATAAATAACATTATTCCTTAGGTCAACCTTTCTTCTTTAGGAAGACAATATTTTCCATTCCCTGAATTAATCTGGTGGTAATTATCCACCCTGTTTATTTATCACTCTGTGGTTTTAGACATTTCCATTTGCAATATATTCCACAAGTATTAATTAGAGCAAGACTCAATATGAGGTCATTAAGCAGTGAGCAGTGATAAATCATGCTGGAAAAAAAGGGGTTTGTGAAAGGCATAATCAGAGCTGGACCAATAAAAAACCCTAGAAAAAGCCCTTTCTAGAGAATTTTTTCATCTAAATATTCAAAGTGACTGTATCCATCAAAAAAGACAAGGTGGAATCTCTCTTATGGAGGCTGTGCCTTGCAGAACCCCCATGGACACTTAAGATACAGTTTGGCAACCAAGTGCCTGTCAGCAGACAACTGAAATTCCAAGAAATATTTATTTTTTCCCAGCTTCTGTTTTTTTCTGAGTGATCCCAGTCACCTGTCAAGACTACACCAGAAATTGGATGTGAGAAACTCTGACGTTTCCATCCAGAGGCTTCATCCAAACCAGGGGCTGAGGTCAATTGGCATCAGGATCACTGGAGTTTGAAGGAAGCTTCTCAGGAATAGATTGATTCTGGTTGGCTCACAACATTTAAAGAAGAAGAAAATCTGTTGTGATTTCATCTCCACATAGTTTGACTGGATGGAAAGAGTTGTTCATGAAAAAAAAGCTTCATCTGTTCTCAGTGTTTCAAATAATCTGGAATTTCTGCACTGAAAACACCAATATTATGTGAAGAGGATGTGAAAAGGCACCTCCAATTTCACCTGCTGGAATAAATAAATCAAAATAGTTGGTATTTTTTCTGATGTCTTGGCAGAAATAAGAGCACACTCGAATATATTTGGAATGTGCTTTCCTGAAGCCACTCAAAGCAGAGAGGTAGTTTCTATCAACGTTGATTATTGAGTGTTAATTGATAATTTTTATGAGATCTGAGTAGAAAACATATAATCTTAAAAATATTTCCCTTTCCTTACATGGTATTTCTGATTTTTGAGGCTAGAGAAGGCTCAGGAAGATCTCTTCTGTGTAGACACCTAGTGAGAATAGCTCAAGAAAATGGAGCTGTACTTTTCAGTGATCATCAGTAAGAGATAATGGGCACAAAACATGTTTAAACATAAGAAAACACTTTTTTACTGTAGTAGGTAGTCTGTGGAGTCTCCATCCCTGGAGATACCCAAATCCACCAGGACAGGGCCCTCAGCCACCTCCCTCTGCTCTGAGCTGCCCCACGAGTGCTGCCCTGCGAGGTGACATCTGGAAAGAAAAATATCTTTTTATTAAGAGAAAACTGGATTTGAAAGGGAATTTCTCTCTCCTCTGCAGATTCCAGTGCTGGTAGCAAAGTCCTGGTTGAGACAAATGTCTTTCACTAATATCACTTGTCTGCCAAGGTGTAAAAAGTCATTCTCTTCTGACCACCTCTGTGTCTTTCTTCTTGCTTTCTCTTCACCAGCTCATCAAGATATTGCTGATAACCCCACTCCCACAGAGAAACACAGCCTGTCCTTGTTCATTTAATTAAATGTCATTTTAAATGAAGCAAACAGAGGGAGAGCTCCGAGAGACTGAGGACTCTGTGTCTGGTAAGTAAACTCATAGTTTAAATGATTGTTTGGGAGCATATGGGCAGCTCAGGGCTGGCAGAGATGCCTGGCCATGCTGAGAAACATGGCTGAGCATATTTAACAGCGACAGCTCCTCAGGGAATTTGCCTCTTCCACTCTGGGTCCTCTGCTCCCATTTTCCTTCCCTTTTTGCCCTTCCTTCTCCCATTAAAGTTGGGCAACATCTGCTGCAAGCCCAGATGGAAGTCACTCCGAGAGCACTGCCTGGAGTTTTGCATTTAGAAGTGCTCATTTGTTTCAGTCTCATCTAGGGAGGGAGAACTGTGTGTGTGTGCTGTAGCTGATCTGAGGTGCTAATGCTGCACAGATATGTTTCTTCTGGGGTTGAGAAGGCACCAGAAAAGAGAATTATCTGCATCCAGAAGAGTGGAGATGTGCCCTGAAGAGCAGCTGCTGCTCCTGATGGAGACATGGCCAGGTCTGCACACAGGGCCAGCAGAGGGGAGTGACCTGGCCAGCTCTGTTCTTAGCTCCTGAAATAACAATTAAAAATCAATTCTTTTTGCAGCTGCTGATTGGAAACCTTTGTTTTGGCAGATCCCAGTGCTCAACACCAGCTAATGCTGGGAAGGCAACCAGCCCTCTTCTCACTCCACTATTCCTTGACACATCTCTGCCACCAAGGTGTTCCATGCCACCCAAAAATGCTGGAATGCTGCTCACAGGATCAGTCAAAAGCCAAGACTAAGATGAAAACTGAACTGCTGACAGGGGAAAAAAAAAATCAGATTATTCAGCACAATTCATAACCATCAAAAATGAACTTACTGAAGATTCCTAATGAACTCCCTCATACCCCTGAGCAGAACACACATCATTTGGAGCTGCTGCTCCTCACAGTGCCACTGCGCTTAGGAAGATGATGGGTGGGAGCCAAAAACTCTTCTCCTGGGTCAGCTGCACTGGGGCTGGCACTGCAGGGGGCAAATCAATGCAGGGAGGGGTGGAAAACTGAGAAGTGCAGCAGTTTATTCAGGGAACCCCCAAGGATTGCAGTCAGTCACAGCATGCAGCTGGCAGTGGTTTGTGTGCTGTGTTTCTGTGCAGTGACACTGCAGAGGTGCTGCCTGTGATAAAAAATACTCAATATAATATGAATATGGATGACTGGAGGTGCTGCTCATGCATATGAATGGCACAGGAGGCAGAGAATGACAAGAAGAAGCTGTTTGTGCCCACACTGAACTCAAGGGAAACTTTAATGTTGTTTAAACTTCACTGTTGTTTAAACTTTGCTGTTGTTTAAATTCAACTTTTTTAACTTCACTGTTGTTTCGAACAGCAGAAGGAATCACCAGACCCCTTCCAAGACACAGGGTGTCCTGTCTACCTGGATTTTCACTGATTTTTCCTTCTCTGTTCCTCATCCTGAGTGAAATACAGACACAGGGAAATGAGGAGCAGAAAGGAGTAATTTGGTGTCCACGGTACAAAGCATCCCCTGGTAGTGGTGACAAAGCTGCTGCTGCCACCCATGGCTATTTCTGGTGTCATCTTGCACTATTCCTAGTGCAAAAGTAGCAGTACAAGTGTCCTAGGTAGGTGGACCAACTGGATAATACTATTATATATATATAATATATGTGTATATATATATATTTTATATATATATA
>VYZU01044378.1:0-24029 GCA_013401355.1 Ceyx cyanopectus
ATCCTCTCTACACTCACCATATTCAAGATGCAAAGGCACAAAGATTTTCTACAAAGGAAAAAAATGTAATCTTTGGTCATATTCTCAGCACCCTGCCTGACATGGGCAATTTTGACTACAGCTAAACACTGAGCCAATGTTGTGAAAGAACTGCTAATTCAGCATGGCTTAGATTATAATAAAGCACCATAGAGTCGTTTTGGAGACACTCAACTCCAGTCAAGAGACGAGATCATACAACACTGGATGATGCCATGCAGAGATACATGCTTAAACCTTGGAAGATTTATAACTACATTAATGCAGTGTACAGACTCCTAGATTTGGCAGCACCTTGCCCAGCTAGGGTGCCTGCAATCACAGCACATTAGGTAAAATAGGCAGGCCAACAGTCCCTCCTGGACATTTGAAATATCTTCAGAATGATAGCTCCTCCAGGGAGCCCTCTACTTTCCCCACAAGGCATGCAGAGCTCCGTAGCTGATGTGAACAACATCTGAAGTCCATGTACTACAGAGTTAACAATGATCAATAAGAATCAGTGACTAACAAATTCTCCCCCATTTAAAACTTGTTTTCAATCACTGAAAAAATTTACCAGTACCGTATCTGAAGGGCAAAGCATAGCTGTTATATGACAGAAGAGGATGAAAAGTACAAACTACTTCCTCCTCACACCCACTCTTGCACGTATTCTCCCTCCCTGTGAAGGCACTGATGCACCTCAAAAATTATTTATGAGTTCTCATTCAAATACTTCAGCTGATAAATTTAATATCACATTCCCTGGGGTAAGCAAAAAATAAAATATTGCATTTGCCTTCGCACATGTGGAGATTATATTACTTTACAATAAAACCCAGCAAGCTGCACATTACAGTTTTTACCACAATCTCCTTGGTAGGAATGTTTCAAATATATTGCATATGTGTGAATAGAATATAAGCATACTGAAACGCTTTGAACACTATAATACATCAGACACTTGAGGCAGTCGGACAAAAAATAAAAAAAAAAAGTGCCTTCACCTATCTTGGCTCTTACCTTAAGTCTATACTGTGCTTTACAGCCTTGATTTGACACTTGTGTTCTCTAGTCTCACAGACAGCACTACTTACAACACACAAAGCAAACTTTCAAATGACCAACTAGTTAAATGTATCCACCAACCTTCTGTAAGTTTGTACCTTGTTCATTAAATATTTCTGTGAAAGAAAGCAGCCGAGAGTGCCTGCCTGCTTAGGACTCTGAGAAAAACAGATTAAAGGAGTTGGCGGATGTACAACAAAGTCCTTTGGTTTATGCAAACACATTTCCACAAGCTGTAAAAGTCTTAAATATCTGAATCGCTCAGATTTTACAAGGCTACAACGCTGGAAAATACTCATAGAAATCGACAACATTCAAAGGCATTGAAGAGTTGCATTTCACATTTGTTTCCTCTGTCGCCAACTTGCTGGGATGGCCGCACCTGCTGCTATAACTCCAGGCCCAGCAGCCGGGCCCTCCCCAGCCCTGCTCCTGTTCTTCGGCAGCAGCCCTTTAGCTGTAGCAAGGGCGCCACCTGCTGGCCCGCTGCGGAGGCGCTGCCCCTCCCGGTAGCTGGCTGTTGCCCGCCGGGACAGCACCCCGACGGTGTTCGGACCGTGCCGCTTGTACTTCGCGTAGACCCACACGGGCACCCCGGGTAAACCTCGGCAGAGGAAGTGCCTTGCAAACGGAAAGGGACTTGTCTTCACCTCCCTCCCTAAAGGGGCTGTGTCCCCGTTCTACGCTTTGGAAAGTTGCTATTGATAAGTTACAAGCACCCATCCATGTAAGACTAGCCAACCTGAGACACGCATGCTTAAGAGCTTTCTGTGCTTTAAACTGAAATGTCAATTATGTGTTAACATCTGTCACTTCTACAGAACAAGGCACAGGCAAGTTGGCACACCCAGAAAATAAAAACTCACCATCACTCACCTTTTGTGATCTGTTTCAAGCGACTTGCCAGTTTCTGCATGGGAACTTAGTGGCAGAGCAAATCCACATCACCATTTTTAACCATAAAAACATAGGCTTGCTTGGGGAGTTGTGAGGTTGTTTTTTGGTTTTGGTTGGTTTGGTTTGTTTTTTTTTGGGGGGGGTGGTGGTTGTTTTTTGTTGTGGTTATTTTTGTTTGTTTTATATACATTGGCCTTCTTGACAGTAGAGGCCTGGATCATTTTGTGTCTGCTCGTTTACTTTGCCTTTGAATTACATAAGACAACTGTAGACAAAACAGCATGTGGCTGCATGTTTAAAAAATTAAATACATGTCAACAGATTTCAACAGTGTGGCGCACACACAACTTTATTTTTTTCCTCCCACTATGTCGTTTGTAATCTGCCTTTTAAGGAGCATGTGTGTATGTGTGCATGCTTCTTCACTCTTCTAATTATTCCGTCCCTTATCCATCATCCTCCCTACAGAACAGTGCAAGAGGACAATAAGAAACATACTTTGCCACTCATTTAATGGATTATTATTTGCAAGAAATCAATGGTGAGACAGGGACCTCTTGAGGCTCAATACCAGGTTCTCCCGTGCCTCATTGATTCAGCCTATTGCCATTCCTGCTCTGCCCCCACCTACTATTAATCACTTTGACCAGTCTGCCTTTTATTTCTTATACATCCAATCTTCCCCCTTCCCCCATCATCTACACAGAATCACATCACTTTAGGAGTTGGAAGGGACCTCAAAAGATCAGAAAGTCCAACCCCAATGTAGAAGAGCTCCTTCTCTTCCCCCATTTTTCTATTATATCTCAAGTCCATGAATGGAGACACTTGACTTTCCAATGAAGAACTTTTAAGTTAGCTGAGGTTTTAAAAAAATGAAGTAAATAACACCCTATCAAGCACCTTATACTCAACAGGGATCTCAGAAGTAGGTATGTTGCTTTAACTAAAGTAAAAAACAAAAATAAAAAAATAATTAAAAAAACCCCCACAAAAATAAAAAACCCCACAAAAAAGACCACAAAGAAAAACAAAAAACCTTGACAGAACAAAACCAACAGTTATGGAACCTCCACAAAGAAAAATTTCAGGCCACAGAAAATAATCTTCACAAAGGTCTCAACAACATAATTAGGATTTTATGGGAAGGGGTAGCTAGCATTTCTATATTCACAACCCTACTAGCTCAGTCAATGACATGGACTTTTTGTAAGGTAATGGAGACTGCAGTACATGATGCTGCAATTCCTTGTTTTCTGATCCTAGGCCAGTTTAACTAAAATTTTTTCTCCTCTAATAAGTGCAAAATCATTCATAGCTCATGTCCAAACATTTTTAGGGGTATTTTCACACAACTGCAAGTAGAGGCACATATATACCAATTACCTTTCACTGGAAGAGGACATGCAAGTAGGCTTGAGGATCAGGCAGAATGATGTTCTTTACAAGGACTAGGGAAGGATGGACATGCTGTTCTTCAAAAGGAAAGATTAAAAGCTGACATGCTGAGTTTAAAACAGATGGTTAGATGGCCCTGAGAGAAGAGACCTAACCACATGAGATTTTGATTTGGATATAAAACAAATCCATGGAAAGAATGGAAGAGTGAAAGTCAGTCTCTGCAGAAATGGAAATTGAAGGTATGTTTTAAAAACACAGTAGCTTGTTAAATTCCATGCACATAAAGGAATTTCTTGTGTATGTGCTGACAAAGATCATATTTTGCTGGCCTGAAAAAAAAACAAAGCTGATGGGTGTTACCTGAATATTGTCCATTCAAATAAATGGATGAAAAAGAATATATACCACAGCCTGTATTGACACACACTTTTATATATATGGATATCTGAGGGTGTTTCATTTTTTTTGTGAAGGGGTTCTACAAACCATGACCTCTATTCCCTTAAACACATACTAGAAACATTTCAGGTTTTTTCTCTATTTGCCTTCCTAAACCTGCCCTAAGCATCTGTATTATGTTATCCAACACACTGGCTGCTAACAATGCAATCAATGTAACAGGTTACTTAGGGGGCATGGCTTTTTTTCTGTCCTCAAAATACAAAGCTTGTTTAAACAGGGATTTGAATTCTTTGACTGTGGCAAAATGTCTTAAAACCATTTGGAAAAATATATTAAAAAAAGGAAAAAATGAAGCATACTGGAATTTCTGGAGTATGAAAACAGGAAATTTGGTTTAATAAACATTTTTCTGCACATCAGCATAAAGTATGTTTTTTCAGTTTCATAACTTGATTATAAAATTTTACAGGGTAGGAACTTGGCATGCCAAGCACTGACAAGCCTATTATTTAATTGCTTTTAAAAAACACTATCTCACTGTTTAGACATTAGTATTTTTGTAGAGTACTGACATGCAAACTCTTGTGCTTCACATATTAAAACTTAACTGTCTAACAGACAACTAGCCTCAGGCTACAGTAAAACTGAACAGATTCCTGACACTGACTAAGCTATAAGACTGCTTGAAGGTAATAAAATGCAACCAGATAAACAAAATGTCTAGGCTGACTCTTGGTGACCAATAATATTTAACAATATGAAATATCAGACAAATAAAATGATTTGTTACTTAAAATTATCCCCATCTTATGCAATACTGTACTGCTTGCACAGGTCCCAGTGAAAATATTTTAAATACTTTCAAGTGATGTAAAAAGCATTTCCAAGTGCTTTTAAGCTGGAAGAAGTGGGGGGGAAATCACCAACTGCTTTAAGTCAAAGTGATTTTCAATTTAGTTTCCACTAGGTCATATAACATGACTCAGACCCCTTTTAAATTTAAAGGATGAAGCACAGCTCCCAATAGCTTAAAGTTCAGGTATTTCTACAGTTCCATAAAATGTTATATAATCATTTAGAACAGGCCAGCTACATGAAGCTGTTAATGGGTTTCTATGGCTTTTTGTAGGGGGCCATTCCTTCAAAAATAATGCCAATGCATGAGAATTATGTACATGTGTAGGATCATTATATAACAGGATACTAACCACTTCATCTACTCAATTTGTTAAGAAGACTAGAAATAAACTTTTGCTTGTTGACCAATGGCTGAAAAAAAAAAAAAGTCCTGTGTATTTAACTGTCTAAAACCATTGAGAATACAGTTTGCCATTACTTGCACTTTCCTTCAGGCTATATAAATCAAATCACAATTGTGCTTAGACAATACAATATCCTACTGAGGGTTCATATTTCTAAAAAAGACAAGGATGACAAAGGGATGTATGCTCAGAGTTCCCCACTGGATGAGATACCTTCATGGGGTCTTCAGGAGACTGTTTTCAGATGGTGTTTGCCCGTTTCAATAACATGGACACATAAGAGGCACTGGCTCACAGCTGGGATATCCAGGTTCTGTAGTACAAACAAGAACCAAAACTAAACAGGTAGAAGCAATTCTAAATCAGGAACATAAAATACTGGGTCTTACACCCATTACAGAAAGTTACAGATAGTGTAATACTACATATACTTCTGCTTCAGAGGTATTAGGTCTCACCCTCCATAAAACACCGATTAAGCAAGACTGGAAGATACATTCTCTCTTGGCAAAGCAAGCAGAATAAATTATGCTTTCCAAAGGAATGCTTGGAGCCCACAGTAGTGCTTGTGCCGCATGGCCACTTGCTGGTGACAAGCCCTAATCCACCCACACTTGTGATAGTGCAAAACTTAACAGCATATTACAGTGGGAGATGATTATGTGAATGAGCTGTCCTGACAAATTACATTCAAGCAAGCACTCCAGCTCCCACTACACATTATGAGCACACATACTTCCTCCTTAATCAGAATTTGCAGAGTAACCTGGAGTAGCACTGACATCCCAGACTCCAAGGGCCTGAAACAGTAAAATGGGCACTGTCAAGAGGAAAGAGCAGAGGGATAGCATAACCAGCTCCTCTACATAAGACACACTCAGTGCCACAATGCCATCAAAGTTCAGAGCTGTGCAAATGTGGTCATGGTGGTAAAGTCCACATGCTCAATTTAATGATCTAAAGCAAAACACACAAGACACAGAAAAGCAGTACAGGCCAGGATGACAAAGGTGGTTCCAGAACAAAAAACAAGCTTAACGGTTTTTTAAGATTTATTACTTATTTTTAATGTCACATAGAATGTTCTTTCAATATTGTCTAAAGGTCTGTACTTAACACCATCACAATGACTTACCAGCATTTCTTCAAAGCACTGTTACATGGAAAGACTGTAGGACTGGAAAGGACTAGCAATCCATGCACACCCAATAAAACCTGGTATTTTAGTAAAAAAAAAATTCTGCTTCTGCCAACCAAAAAGCCACAGAACATGCATCACTGAGCAAATTATTCTGCATTATCCCCACTTCACAAGAAAAACCTGCAAGGGACATTAAATACTATAACAGAAAAGTCAGGGTTAGTCCTGGAAGTCTAATTTCCAGTCCCATGTTTAATAATGTCTAACCCCACCTTTCCAAGAGACAGGTAATGGGTACCCTTGAGGGTGATGACTACAGATGGCTACAATTTTAGAGTAAACCAAAGCCTACTCCTCTGAAAGCTTACCTGAAATCCTGCAGGGCACATACATAGATCTACAGCAAAACAAGAATATCATTTATCTATAAAGTGTGAAGAAACAGTTCTTTAGTGTACACAGCAGAGGTCTTAGAAGCATGTCAAGTCTTCCAGTATGAAGTACTAGAAATAACCTGCCTTCCTTGGCCAATTTGTGAAAGAATGTTTTCTATTCAAAAGATGAAGGTGACCAAGAAAATTTGGGTGGAATTCACTTCAGGATATTTTTGAAAATAACCACTAATGGGTTTGAGTCTCAGTTCTCCAATGCTGACCCTGCAGAGGTTCTAAGGGCACCCCTAGAAAACAAAAACAGTAAAAATCCTAACTTAATACCAATGCATTTTGATGGGAAAATTAAGAACTCAACCTAATTAATTCCTTGTGACAGAAATGTTTAGTAAATGTATTCCAAGGAAAAGATCATGGTACGAGTTGTCATTCCCTACTATTAGTATTCATTGTCATGCAAAATGATGTGACATTTAAAAAATAACCAAGAGACAGAAAGCCAACAAATCCCTGTACTTGCACTTAAGCATAGTTCCAGTTGCAGAAGTAACACTGCCTAACCAACTTGCTTATGCATTACACCTTTTCCTATGGGTTAATTGATGATAGTTGATGGGCAGAGGAAACATGTAAGCCAGCTCCTGCTGAAGCAGCGATTCCAAGTGATAATTAAGTTATTTTCCCTCACACTGAAAAATAGTTGGAGTGTGCTGGACTCTTCTTAGATTGCTTACAGTTTTCAAGTACAGAAAACACCTTCAGGACCTATTTACATTACAATTAAGACTACTAGCTTGACTAAACATAAATTTGCAATGTTAACAATCATTAAGCCTTGGGCAACTACAGAACGGATGTGCATGCTCCCCATACATGGCTTTAAAAAAAAAGGCCAAATCCCAAAGAACTTTCTAAGGCATTTCACTGCTGTCAGAAGTAAAAGTGTACCAACTCCAGGTCCATGAAAACAGGCATCTTGCCCACCTCTAGCATGACTCTGAACAGTGCTGTTGTACTGTTCTGGCCCAAATGACTCATCTTCTTGTAGGTTATGAATGCTCACATCTTCTTTACCCAGCATATCCTATTTCTCTAAATATTTATTTGGACAGGAAATTCAGTGATGCCACAGTGCAGCATGCTATTTTGAATTGCCTTTCTCCATAAATACTGAAAAAAAAAGTGAAAAAGGGAACAACTTCAAATGCACAAGGTGAGCAGCCTTCTGCATCCTCTACACAGGTAGTAACAGCCAAGTAACTTCTTTACAGTTTTCTTAAAGTAACAGGTTATCAACTTTTACTCATCCTTTTCTGCAATAGTTCCTTTACATTTCACTTTCATAATCTCAAATTATAATTCACCTGGATACAAACATTTCTTCCTTCTTACATCAATATCCTTCTTATCTCCTTCTCCCTCTTACTAAAAACAAATAATAAGCTTTAGTACATGTTGGTATGACTACTTCACATAGTTAAGACACAATTAGTAGATTTATGAGAAATTAAGTTGTACCAGCAGAAATTTCCAATGTTCAGCTGACCTCAAGCTAAATTTTCACTTAGAAGAGCAACTCCAGCTTAAAAAATAACAGACCTTTGATATTATTTGCCCCAGTTTATATTTTGACCAAAAAAACCCACAAAATTCTATCAAATAGCTCCAAAACATTATGCAGGTTAACAATCACATACAGGCATAAAGTAATAGATACATTATTTATTTGCCTCAACCTTTATAGTGAAGCATTTCTGAATCAGGAACCATACTCTTGCCTGCTCTGGTAACTTTGTATTTAAAAAAAAATAGCAAAATGAAAAGCTGTATTTTAGACAAAAGGTGAAACACCTGCAAAAGCCTGTTTGCTTGCACAGGCTTAGTAATGACTTCCTCAAATCTGAGAAAGACTATGGGTTTCATCTTTTTAAAAAATCTTCACCCACTACTCTGGAGGGGTTTGTTGGATTGCACATTTGTTATCCTGTGTCCAGAGATAAGGAAACGAGGATTTTGCTACTCCTAGTAGGTTAAAAAATTGTTCTGGTATGAAAGCATGTTGAATTAAGAAACAATTTTCCATGTCAGCAACACAAAGGCCATTGAACCCTAGTACTGAACTCCACTTTTGGATTCCAACTACCTTTGTGAACTCTGATAAAAGAGACAGCCAAGGAAAAAGCAAACCATGAATCCTATGGGACTGCAAACACCACCGTCACTTCAGAGAACTTCCTCTAGAACGTAGCTTGAAACAACATTAGAAGAATATGATGAACAAATAGCATAACTATTTTATCCAGAATTATTGGGATGTACCTTAAGCCAGGACAAAAGATGAAGTGTGCTCTGGTGAGCTTCTGTATACCAGTCAGATACTCAATTGACAAGTTTCTCAGTAGTGCCCTTCAACTCCATTTAAAAAGGATTATGCTTATGAATTATTGCTATACTCAGTGTTCAGAAACCTTTAGTAATATAATGAAACAGGAAGTGCAACTACAGTTCTTATCTACAGATGTGAATTTCTGCAATTTCAACCATATTCAAAAACATCCAAGAGGAAAATGGCAACACTGTTACCTTGGTGTTAAATTTCCCTCTATTTGTAACACTAGCCTGGCATTAACTAGTGTTAAAAGCTAGTTTTATTCCTTCAAGAATTTCAGTAACAGAACATAAAATATCCAGCACATGGGTACATTTCTTGGTATTAACCAGCCTTGGAACAGGTGACTCCATCATTAAGTACACATGAAAAAGGTTATACAGGAACCTCTCAAAAATCCAGGATACCAACACCTAGCAACTGAAGATGATGCCTGCCTCTACACTATATGAAAAATTGGTATCGAGAGGTTATAAGCAATAATTCAAGTTCAAGAGCCTGAGAAGCATATACTCATTCCCATCTCCTCTACAGGTGCTCTGCTTCAGTTAGGGAGGAGGGAACAATAATGTATCTTGTGTCAACTAAGTTCCTTGAAGGAATTAAAATAGCATTTTAAAAGCTGCAACATCTCAGAAGACTTGGGTAACGGTTAAGGCTGTTCTCCTCATTTGTTTCAGTAGAGGGAGCCAAATTTTCATCACAGATGCAGCAGTACTTCAGACCTTCCCCAAGAAGTTACTCAAAAACCCTGCAAGAATACAAACCTATGCACTGTCACACTTGTCATCAACCATCAGCAGTTTTGTAATTGAGAAGCTGTGCAAAATTCCCCAGGGTGGTAACCTCTGGGGTAGGAAGAAGAAACAGAAGCACCCTAGAATAGGAATGCAGAGATTGTCATGATCTCTTCAGCAAGCTGATAAGAGTTAACATATTAAAAAAAATAAATTAAAAATCAGCAAGGACCTGCAAAGTCCTTTAATCTTCTTACCTATCCTTTGCAACTCACAACAACTATTCCACAGACACAACCATTAATCACACACACATTAGTCAAGTTCAACATTTATTTTTCATTCATTTCTTGCACTTGAAGTACTCTTCGATGACATCTTTGGCCTGAGACTCCTTGCCATAGTCCTGTAACACAAGATAACACTTTAGTAACAAGACCCATTCAAAATGTTACAACTCTTTAAGAGGACAATTGAGATTGACATGCTCAAGGCATTCCTAAAAATCCCCCAAATTCCACACAAGTAACCTCAATCTACCAGCTGCTTTCCTTTCCCTTTAATAAAAGGCTATTCTAATAAAGGAATATTCCATCTCATTCAGGTATAACACCTGTTGGTATGGACACAACTTCTTCATTTCTGCTTAAACCAAGACAAGGTATGTGAAACACTAGCAGAAGTATGAAAACACATGAAGGAAATGTTAGGCTTTATCACAGAATCACAGAATGTTAGGGATTGGAAGGAACCTAGATCACATAGTCCAACCCCCCTGCCAGAGCAGGATCACCTAGACCAAGTCACCCAGGAACAGATCCAGGCGGGTCTTAAGTGTCTGCAGAGATGGAGATTCCACAACCTCCCTGGGCAGGCTGTTCCAGAGCTCTGGCACCCTCACTGTGAAAGTTTTTCCTTGTGTTGACCCTAAACCTCTCATGCTCCAACTTGCACCCATTGCCTCTTATCCTGTTATGGCAAAGATGTAGCCATCTCTTGGGACCTCAAGGACAACAATGTCTTCAAGGCTCGTACTGTGGCTTTATTTTACCAGTGTCATTTTAAAATATGCTCTGCAAAACACTTTTAGGTTGAGCAGATGCATTGAACTGGCACTTTTTTTTTCTGAAGCAAAAGCATCTCTTCAAGTTACACATTCTTTTCTTCACACTTACTGGCAAGGGGGCATAAATACTTTAAGAACACAACTATTAACTAATTTTGTGAGTACTTTAAATAATATAAATAAATTTAAATCAGTACTTTAAATACTCATTTCATTTTAAATGAAAGGGAATACAGAAAGGCCACAAGCAGTTTATTTTCACTATCAAGCAACAGAATGCAATTGTTTAAAACAGAATAAAATCCAAGAGATCTATTTATAGTAGTCACTTAACTACAGCAACCTCATCTTTAATGCTTATTTTCAGAACTCAAGAAAAGTTATGAGTAGTATCTTACTTTGACAACCACACAACTGCAGCCCACTACTTTGCGAGGTTTTCCTTCTCTGTCGATCTTGCAGAGACCCACCCATTCACCCAGCTTCTTGTTGTCATCAACCTGTGTAAAACATTGCATTGCATCAGAACTCATCACTTCCAGCCTAACTGGGCTGAGCAAAAGCTGTGCTGTACTCTCAGTGATAGTGGGTAACGGATGGCTGCTCTCCTCACAAGCATCAGTAGAGGGAGCCAAAGTATCATCATTGTACAGCTTGGAACTATTAGAAGAAAGTCACTTTGAGACACCTCCCATGCTCCACCACTACTTGCAATGTTAATTCTGTTTCTTAATACAGGACACAAACATTAATTTTATCTTGTTAAAACACCTGATACACATCCTTTACTATTTATATCCACAGTTTTTGTACTGCTTCGTTGATAATCACACGGAACTAAATCTCTGCTGCTAAAAGAAATTTAACCCATATACAGAATTATACCATAGCAGTTCAGAAGTTCAGTTCCCTCCATACTGAAACAAGCAGCTTATATCAAGCCATAAACTGTTCCAAACTTCTGTCTGAAGTTTTGACACTCACCTTTATTAAGTTGATCTGATGTTCTGCACATAGTGCTTCAACTAATTTTACGTAAGTGGGTTCATCACAATTTGAAGCCAGAACACAAAGATGGGCTTGGCGTCTAAAAAAGAAGAAAACTGACAAATATAACTTCAGACCCTGCTTAAACACCCGTTATAAAATCAAAACAGCAGAGAACAAAAATTCAGCACATGCATTACTAGGCAACCACTTCCTAGGTTAAATTATTGGTTCTGAGACACCATATGCATTTGAAATACTAAATATACTTTTGATGACCTACTACTGTTGATGTTTTTCAAATACATAGACTACTGATGTATTAGCTCTATTATCAAATTCAGCTCTGGAAGTTTGTAAAAATACCACTAAATAAATTATCAGCCACTGGAATAAGGTGTGATCACTGGATGAACACCAGGTCCCATAAAGAACTGGCATTAGAAAGCAACCAATGTTATAAGTTGCTTTTTCTTGTTTACCAGTAATTTAACATTAGTATGATTAAAAACTTGAATTTCCATGTCAGGTTGTTACAAGCTCTTCAGAACAATCTTTTCTACTTACGTTTAAAGAAGCTGTTCTGACAGGGCCCCCATTCTAATTAGGTTCTTTGTATATTGTGGTACAATGTTAAGAATACCAAAGGGATACCTGACAACAAAGAGAGTTGTATAGGTTTTCTATGCTTAGCCTAATGTAATTTGACCACTGCAAAGTCACTTCTCTAAGGCCACCTTCATCATGAGCTCCACTCAAACATTTCAGAAACTTGTTTTCAAGCAAGAACCCCCACACACAAACGTGTATAAACCTTATACACACAGCATAGGGAGTTGAACTCAAAAGAGCTGTCACAAGCTAGCTGTCAATAACACAAGTAGTATCTCTTCCATAATTTGTTACCTTGCCTTGGAGCTTTTTGCATACAGGTTTGTCAGACTGCTGTTCTCACTCATGAGATGAGTGAAGGGGTATCCGACAAATCATGAAGTCATCACTCAAACACCGTAGCATTACAATTAAGTCTGTACTTAGAATCATTAAAGATGTAAAAGACCTTTAAGATCACCAAGTCCAACTGTTAACGTAGCACAGGTGTGTACATACATATAGTACTTCACCCCACCAAGAAAGTGTAAATTACCTACCATGCTCAGCACATGAGAAGTTAATTATTAAGTAAAGGCAAGCTATGAATTCCAGTTTTTCCCTCATAAAAACCCAAACCAACTCTTTCAGGTTAAGTCTGACCCTCCCAATTAAAATCCTAGTAAGTTTTGAGAAGAGTTTATCACTTTCTAAAACACAAAGTTATTGAGCCCCAGATTTCCATAGCTACATACCCCAAGTCTCATTTTCACAGAATGTGGTTGGAAGAGGCCTTCCAGAACGTCTAGTCCAACCTTCTTCACAAAACCAATCCACATGAAAATTCAATGGCACTGGGGTCACAGAAAAGATAGAACCTAACACACTAGACACTGTTATTCTTCAATCACTGAGTTTAGCATCAATATTTTAAGGTTACAGCTTAAGATCCCTAAGAAGAGATGGCAAAAGACAAAACTCATTGGCAGAAAAAACTTGATCTTGCAAATGTCTGCAACTAAACATCTGGACCAAGTGATCACCGTATGAGTTCAGTGTTAATTCATTCATCTCACCATACCTCAGTCACTTATACAACACAGGCAGAACAGTAAAGTAACACTTACTTGTCCAAGGCTTTGGCTGCTTCACGGATACCACGAGATAGGCCATCGTGAATAAGTGCAGTCTTCAGCACTTCTTGCAGGGCGGTGTTAACATCCATTACACCTCCAGCAGTAATGCTAAAGAGAGGACAGATATTGCTCTGATTGTGTCAACATCTTGTAGCTATTATCAAAAGCATCCTATCACCTGAAAAGACCTAGTCGTTAAAAAATAGTAAGAAAAGCAAGCTCAAGAACTGAACTCCAAGAGAAACTACAAGATGAGCTGGAAAAAAAGGGATTAAATCCCCATAGCGAGACAGCCAGCTACACTCTCTCCACGCTCCCTTACAAAACGGAGGGAAGGCCATACACAGAGTGGCCCTGTCAGCCAAGCCCCACGCCGAGCACCCCGCCTCTCTCCCGCAGGAAACACGCAGCAGTAGCCGCCCGGCGGGGCCTGGCTCTGCGCGGGCAACGCGACAGGAGCCACAAGGCGCGACTCGGCGCAGTCACAGAATCATAGAATCGTTAAGGGTGGAACGACTTTCAATCATCAAGTCCAATGTCTATTAAATACGATTGTGATCACTAAATCATATGTTTAAGTGCCACATCGAGACGGCTTTTGAACATCTCCAAGTATGGCGATTCCAGCCGCTCCCTGGGCAGCCTGCTTCAACGCCTTACCACTCTCAGTATTTTTATTTACCGATATCCGACCCAAACGCAAAGAGAGACGTGGCCCCTCCGCCCGCCGCTCCCCACGGCCCCAGCCACACTCACCCTTCCTCGGCCATGGCGCTCTCGGTGGGTGCTGTTCCCGCCCGGGTTCCTGCTGCAAATACAGACACAGGCCGCCCCAGTGAGTGGTGCCGACCGCCCTGGGGCCCCCGCCCGGCCCGCTCCCGCCGCGATGCCCCGCCGGCGGAGAGGATTCAAACCCGGTAGGCCCCGGCGCCATCATTCCTACTCACCCCGGCACCGCCGCGAGCCGCACGCAGAAGAGGAGGCGGGACTTCCGCCTCACGTTCTTATAGCATGCGAGGACCCCAGGTCGCTCTCACGCGGAGGCTGCCCTCCGCACTGCCTGACTCGCCGCGCGCCCGCTCAGTTCCGCCCCGCCCGGCCCGGCGCAGCCATGGAGATGGCGGCGGGGCCATCTGCCCGCTGCCCTGCCGGCCCCGCTGCCGTCTCCCTGCCGGCCCCTCTCCCGGCCCCTGTCCCGGCCCGGCGCGGCTTCCCGGGGACAACGTCAGCCAACTGCAGCATCTGGCTCAGGGCCACTTGCGGCTGGGTCCCGTAAGTATCCCAGGGCGGTAAGTGCGCCTGTTACTGTGGTCTGGCTTCAGCTGGCGTAGTTCCTCAGTATCTGGCAGCGCAGAGGAGGAGGGGGAACAAACCTTCAGCTCCTGACCGTCTTTCAGTGGGGGTTACAGCGCTCAGCTGTCACTCGGCAATGGGAAAAACACAACGTCACATTCCAGCCCCTGTCAGATGCTCACCAGTGATTCAGTTTATGGTGTGTGCAGCACGGAGGATGCATTTTAAACATGTACCTTGCTCAGGTGCTGTCATTCTGACGTGAGATTTTGTCCATTCTGTTTCAGACTTTACTATTTGACCTACATATAGCCATATTTGTTAAAAATACAGTGACAAACTATAACAAAGCCAGGTAACAAATGCTGATAGCTGTGGTTTATGTCTAATGCAATTGGACACGTTTCTCACCAACGTTGTTGGTCTCCCTTTGGTCTTCTTAGTACCATCAAGAGGCTATGCCCAGGTAGTGAGGAGATGCTGCCCAAACAGTAACTCACTGGTGCTGATGAGGGTGGAGGAGGACAGAAGGGAAAGTGGAAACTTCTTAGCTAGCTCAGAGCTACCCCCCAGTCCTCAAGCTCTGGCTGCACAACCTGCACAGGGAAAAGGCCTGGCTGGGGGACTGTGGCTGCAGCACTCCCACCCAGGCTGTCACTTGTGGCTGATGTTGAGAAGATACAGGGGAATGTCTTTATAAATGAAGATACCACAATGTACCACCATGAACGTGAATCCCTAGTCACATGATTTTCTGAACGTCAACTCTGAGGCAGTCAGGTACACACCCTTTATACTACAGAGGTCTAGAGGGGACAGAAACTCACCAAAGCCCTCTGAAAAACACCTATGGAGACAGCAGTGTAGTGTGGAGGCACTACTCTCCCTGCTCCCTGAGCTACCAAGGGCAAAGCCAGTTGAAACAACACAACCTGCTACTTATGCTGACAACCTCCAAGGTGCATATGGACACCTCCACCTACTGACATATATTACTTGAAACTCTGAACTGCAACCCCAGTTGCAATGCCCCATTGTGTTGCTACCACCACAACCCCAAAACAGGTATTGTCATTTAGTAGCTCCTGTGAGATGTTTGGCCATTACTTCTCCCCTCTTTCCTCCACAAGAAGTGGGAACATCAAATTTCCTTTGTACAGCTCAGATCCCAGAAGCACACAAATACTCATGATTATAATACTCACTGTCTTTCCTTCTCCCCAGGGAGAATGTTCTTCCCTACATCCACCTACCAATTAATATTCTCGTGCCCCTTAAAAAGCCTTCAAAATGCCTTATCTGTAGAGTATTTTTTGCAGTGGTTGGAACAATAAACCCTTAGCTCTCTCAAGGTCATCAAGGGATAAACAAGAAGTCCACAGCCATTCACAAAACACACTAGTATCACCGGGTAGGTGCAATACATATTGTGTCCAGGAGATGGAAGTGTGTACATCTGAAAGATTTGTATTACAGCAAAAGTGCTAATCACTGTCAAATTGTAATCTAATACTCTAGAAGTAGAATACACAAGAAAAAAGTTTTCCTAGCACCGTTGCACGAAAACAGAGCTGCACAAAGAGCTCTATATGTATGGAAGGGAGGTTTGCCTTGGCACCGAGCTCTGTGTTGAAATGTTGGTATAGCATAGTAGGTGTATGTGTGTTTGTGTGTAATTATTAATGGAAGTGTGGGATCCTGTTTGCAAGTCCACTCCACTGTGCAACGTGTTAATGCCAGCTCAGCGCTCTGAACGCTGTTGGCGCTACTCCGCCTATTCCACCTTTCTGTCCCGATTACTACACGGAGTAGCCGGTTTCTTCACCTCTGCGTTTTGTCTCGGAGTTAGGATGCCCACTTAGCACAGGACAGCCCAAACTCTGGCATGTAGCCATAGGGCACGAAACGCTGTAGCCAAGCATTGCAGCCCTGTGCTGCAAGAGCGCTTCCTGTGCTAAGAGCACTTGAGGCTGAGAGAGCTGCACAGAGAGCAGAGCCAAGAGGAGCTGCTCGGTGCGGTCAGTGCGAGAGATACAGTGAGGCAGCCAGGTAGGCAGGAAAAAGTGTCAGGTATTACTAACTCCCAAGAGAGGTCCACAGCACTGCTGAACTTTGAATAATAAGTTCTGAATTTCAGTTCTGAACAATCCTTGCAAAATCTTTTTCTTCCTGTTTTTCTAAATACACAAAGCACAGGCATGTGCTACAGTTAGATTTTCAGTGTCACAAGATAGAATTACCGCATTTTTATTCCAAAACAGACATGATTTCTCAGCCCTGTGGAATGTTGAGTGGGAGACTTCTTGCAAGTAACACCAATTCACATTTCACTTTATCTTCCTAGAAAATTATCTTATTATTTTTCTGGTCACACAGTCCAGAAAAATGTTCTGCATCATAAAGATTTTTTGGAGGGCAAGCTATTTTTGGCCATTTTCTCACCCTTCCACAGAAGACCTAATCACCAGCCCAGATGTGAGAATTGTGCACTTGCAAGCAACTCTGGGTAACACTCCACAAACTCCCTGGGCAGCCTGTTCCAGAGCTCTGTGAAAAAAGTTTTCCTCGTGTTTACCCTAAACCTCTTGTTCTCTGTCACGGTTTAGGGCAGGGCAACCCCCAGACCAATAACAGATGCTCTCTTTTAACCCCTCTCCCTCCCCAAAGGGGAGAGAAAAGGAATAAGGGAGAGAGACTTAGTGATTAGAAAAAGGAACTAGAACAATTTAATTAAAAATGAAAATGAAGTATATACAAATATGTACAAAGCCAGTACCGAACCCAACTTCCCCCCCGATGGTAATTATGTCACCCTCACAGATGCTGTGGAGGAGCTGGACTCTGGCACCGGGTCTCGGGAGCAAACACAAAAGCCAAAGCAAAAGGGAAGACCGGAAGCGAAAGGGGATGAGAAGGGCCAAAAAAGGGTAAAAAGGGATGAGTATTGGGACCCCCGAGCTTATATACTGGATATGACGTGTATGGGCTGGAATACCTTGTTGGTCAGTTTGGGGTCACCTGTCCTGTCCGCTCCTCCTTGCAGGTGCGGTCTTTCACTTTTCTGCACCCCCCAGTGCAACACACAAACTCTAGCAATGGCCTTGGTTTGCATTCCATCCCTGGTAGTAAGGTCATTGATGAATATATTGAATAATATTGGACCCAGTACTGACCCTTGGAGGATGCCACTAGTCACAGGCCTCCAGCCAGACTCCATTCCACTGACCACAACTCTCTGGGCTCTGTCCTTCAGCCAGTTCCCAATCCACCTCACTGCACAATCACCCAGTCCACACTTCTTAAGCTTGGCTGTGAGGATCCCATGGGAGACAATATCGAAAGCCTTGCTGAAGTCAAGAAATAGCACATCCACTGCCCTCCCCTCATCTATCCAGCTACTTGTGTGATCAATGTGTGTGCTTGGAAAGCTACCTACAGCTTACTTACAGTAACTGCCAGCCATTCCAGAGGAATCTTAAAAAGTAAACCAGGGAGAAAGGGGTTAAGTTTTTAGGAAATATATTAGGGTTAATTGTTGATACAGTCCCTGGAGCCCATGCCTTCTTCACCATCCAAACTTTTTTTTTTGCTGCAGGAAGCAGGAAGTACCTCTTGGATCACTGACCGTAGTTCCCCTGCAGTTACAGTAACATAATAAACTCTTTGGGCTCCTGTCAATACACTTGGGATTTACACTTACACTGTGAGGCTTTTCTATAATGTGTATTGTTCTGCTTGCCAGAAACACCATCCTAATGCCCAGGTTAGGTATCCAATTCAGCAATTACCCATTTGGTTTTGTGACAGCTGTGTCTGCTGCTTCCTCGGTTTTCTTTACCCGTAACCTATGGAAGCTGCTATACTGACAGCACAGGCTGCATTTCATGTTTTACTATGCCCTGGCACCCAGCAGGTTATTATCAGACAGCCTAAAGCCCGGCGCCTGCCGCCATCCGGGCTGCTCTTCCCGCCCGCAAGCCGAAGCAGCCCCGGGCACCTCCGCTGCGGTTCTCTGGGCCCGAGACGTCCTGCGGCGGCTGGGGAGCCTTGGGGTGCAGCAGGCCAGACCGCTCCGGCGGGCCGAGCATGCTCAGTGGTGGCGGCCGGGGTGCCGACGCTGGTGTTGGCCCCGGTACGCTACTAGTCCGTAGCCGTCGGGGAGGTGTCTCGCTGGACCGCACCGCGCTGGTTATTGCGTGCGCGGCGCTCCTTCCTCATGGGCAGCCGGGCGGCGGACAGCGCGGGGAGCGAGCAGACCCCAGGTGGGAGGGGGGGAAGTTCGCGTTACTCCGCCGGTCACCGGCAGCATGATCGGGGCCGGGGCGCTGCTCCCGCGCTCCGGGCTCTGTCTGCTGCGTGCGGGCCGGCGCTTCAGGGCCGCCTTAGGAGCTGCGGAGCGGGAGCGGTCGTGCGGACAAGGGCGGTTTTCTCCCTGAGTTTGAGTTCCGCGGTAACCGGGGCTGCCTCGTAAAGCGCGTGCTCACCTGCAGCAGTACCTGTTCTGCCGAGCCGGGAGCCCGGCGGGGCCGCTGCCGTCAGAACCGGTGGGCTGAGGGACGTCTGCGGGCTGCTCGGCACGGGCGCGGCGCTGCTGCGTAGTCTGCGCTCCTGCGTGCGGAAAAAAACAGCACGACTTGCTTTAATTCCCCGGAGCCCGGAGGGTAGAAGTTTTGCGCGGATTTTAATTTTCAAACCTGATTTGCTCATTATATATCCCTCTATCAGTTTCTAATTTTGTTTTCTTTTGTGTTTTAAGAGGAGGGCGTGCCTGAAGTACTTGGTGAGCACTCAAGACGGTTTACCAAGGAACAGCTATATACAATGGCCGCGACAGCTTCTATAAACTTCAGTTCAATGATATGCT
Organism: Ceyx cyanopectus; assembly: GCA_013401355.1. Classification (NCBI taxonomy): domain Eukaryota; kingdom Metazoa; phylum Chordata; class Aves; order Coraciiformes; family Alcedinidae; genus Ceyx; species Ceyx cyanopectus. The sequence goes on from VYZU01044378.1 coordinate 19,648, forward strand.
ATTCAATCCTGGGACCATTTTTCCCTACAGAGGTAAAGAATTTATCCAGCTATTCTTTAGATTATTTTTTGCATGTTGAAACTTTTGAAAGGATCTTGAACACCTTGGGAGCTTTATGGCTGTAAGCTCTGAGTTAAGATTTTTCAGGTGTGGGAATTCATAGTGATAGCCTGATACTGATTAAAACAAGGTAGGGTATATATGGTGGTGATCTCTCAGTGGACTAATTTAATCTTCCCTGTGGCTGCAAGAGGAGACATCAAACTCATGGTACAACACAGAGTTGAAATAGGTGCTTGGAGAAGTGAAATTGTTTTCTGCCCAGTGTTGTGTAACAGTTTGGTAGTAGAGCTGAGATTAAAGCTACCCTTGTCCTGACTTGAATTTCAGTGCCTTAGTTACTCAGTGACATTTATTTATAGCTACCTCTCTGTTAACTCCAACTGGGCCTTCGTTCACTGTGTTAAGCTTTCTGATTTCACAACTGGAGGGGAAAGAAAAATAATTTTTGCTTATGTTGAGGGAATGCAGTGTTTAAATATAAGGTGACAAAAAAAAAAAAAAAAAGGCCATGGTACCTTTGTAGCAGAGGTCAAATTTCTCTCATGATGTTGTTCCCAAGTATTAACTAAGAAATAGATTATTTTTGCTCTAAATACTCCTATGTACTGCCTGTAGCCAAGTAAGTGTATTTTGCTATTTGGGTAAGTAAAAAATGTGTATATGCACAATAGAATAAAGATAGCAGCTCTCTGCTCACTATGCAGAGGTTCAAAGCTTTGCAGCTTCAACTGGTGTGTAGCTCTGTTGCATACCAGTTAAAACCACCTGTATAAAGCCTGGTCAACCTTTTAGCAAACAGCACAGCCTTTTCATTCTTTGAGTAATGAGTGTTACTGTTCCCTTGATTACATATAGTTTAAATGGAAATGTGCCATGTCTTTAAATTGCTGTGTTGTTACTTTTTAAGATCTTACTGCCCTTGAGAAAGGTATTTGCTTTGTAATTGCACCAACAATTAAAAAAAAATGCACAAAACATGAATGTTAATCACCTCAAGATTTTGCCTCCCATCTTTATTTAGTTGTGATTTTTTTGATTATTTTTTTTTTCAGGCAGAAAAAAAGGGTGCCAGTAACACTGTTGTTGGCCTGATTTTTGGATGTTTTGCTTTGGTCAATTTCTTGACTTCTTTAATCTTGGGAAATTATGTAAGTATACTTGAAGCTGTAACTTATTTTCTGTGACAACAGATGACAGTTCTGGAAAGCTGAGAAAAGAAATGTTTCTTTGGTAGCACTTCTGCAGGCTTGTGCCCGAAGTAACTGGACTCAGGCTAGTCAGTCTGAATCTGATCAGTACCTTTTAAAAAGTGTTTTTAAAAACACTTCTGGAGTTCTTGAGAGTAGCATAGGGTGGTGGACATGTAGCTGTTGCTTTTTCTAGTTAACTGTTCCATGTGCTTCAGAGTAATCTGCTGATCAGTTCTCCTTGCTATTACCTCCTTTACTCCTATTGCCTGTTTTATCTACTGCATTTATTTATATTTTCTCTTTGCCTTTGGTGCCATTCTTAAGATTATTTTTTTTGTTTTTTGTTTTCTTTAGTTAGCTGCATCCCTTCTTTTCTGGTATGTTGCCTTTTTTCTTAACATTTCCTTTGTCATGGCTCTCTGCTGCTTAACTTTGTTTCTTCTCCCACTTAATTATACAGCAATATGAGATAAATATCTCTAGTTGTTCCAACTTCAGTTTTCCCACAGATTCTGGATTTTTCTCAGGTTGGAGAAGTTATGAATAAATTACATAATTGTTTTGTGGAGCACCCCTGCCTATGCATTTATGTCTAGGCCTGCTCAGGATCATACCTTCAGTGGGGACTGCTGTTGTTTCACAGTGTTCTTTGTCTAGGTAGTCTCTTTGCTGACCCCATGGTGAATGTTTTTTTTCTCTGGTGGTGAGGTGGCTCACCAAGGTGTCACACAAGCGCCACTGGTAAGTCCAACCTTGGTGCCTGTGATGGCATTCAGTTATAGCTCAGCCCTCACCAAATAGGTTGCAGGGAAGGTGGGTGGTGACCATGCCATCCTCAGTGCAGACAGGTGAAGTGAACACCAATAGAGGTGGACAGTCCAGCAATCAGAAATCCTGAGAGTTTCAGTGAAACTTGGCAAAATGCGGCCTTTGGTAATAATGTCTGAAATGCTGGGTCTTTGTCCAGGCCTGATCAAGGAAGGAGTCTGAAACACCTGCTGTCCTTAGGGGAAATTAGAGTTATTTCACAGAATTAGAAGCTCAAATGTACTTTATTATGGGACTGTGTTAGCTTTATAGCATCTCTCATTGTCCTTCACCCTGGTGGAGTCTGAAATGAAGTAAGGTGAGGTCCTTTTCCTGGTAATGAATGGGGACACCTGAAGCTATCACACTTCCTATGCCAAAGTTTCGTGCTATTAAAGGTTGTGATAAATTTCCTTTAAAATCTGCTTCCATTGACTATTCTGACCATATGTGTGACAGGTATTGCTGACTTGGCATCACTGGCAGTGCTGGAAGGGGAATGTATTACTTTGTGTTTGTTTATGATGAGGAATGATGTAAACTGCTGCTCTGCAGTGCTGTGAAATAGTTAATTGCACCATTGTCTTATTCTGAAAACTGGGTTAAGTCACTTAACTGTTTAGAGTATTTTTAGGTTCAGTATTGCATGAAGGCACACTAGCAGTGTCTCCAGATCTTTCAGTTACATATGCAATTAAGTGCCCATGATGTTTTGATTTTTTAACAGTAACTTATTCTAAAGGATTTCTGATTGAGGCTTGAAATAATAACGTGAAAATGGTATCTAATTTACAGCTTACGCATATTGGAGCAAAATTCATGTTTGTGGCAGGGATGTTTGTTTCAGGATGTGTGACCATTCTTTTTGGGTGAGTAATTTTTGTTGGTTGGTTTTGTTGCATTTGTCTTTTAATCATTTTCATCCATATGAAAAGACAGACACAAACTGGAAATCTTTCAGGTGTTAGGTCACCTAACTTACTGCATCTTTGCTTTTTATCTACTCCTTGTAAAGCAGAATGAACTCCCCTTCCCCCTTTCAGTAGCTTTCACAGCCTGTTTAGTACTTTGAAAGAGAAGGAAGAAGATTCTGTACTTAAATAACTGCCACAGTTGATGGACAGCAAGAAGTCTGTCAATGTGCAGCAACAAGGAAAGTATTTATGCCTAATGTTGTAATTATTATTTTATTAAAAATACTGAGTGCAAATGAGAAACTTTGCTTGGCAGGCAGAGTGGCTAAACCATTCATTTTAGCAAAATAAAAGTTTTATTAACAATCCAGGAAGCTCTTATTAGGTAGTTGTAACTCATTGCATCAGACTCCTTGCAGAGTTGCCTGGAGGAGTTACAAGATTAAATAGAAGATGACGCAGGAGTTTTTTACAGCTGAGGTTTTTCATGTTCTTTTCACCACCAAAAGGAGAAAGCTACCAGAAATAGTTTGAAAGGGTTTGAATGACTTCACCAATGTGTTTCAGAGGGATATAGTAATAGAAAGCATCTAGTGTCTTGTAACAACTTCCTTTAACAAATGTGAAATGATGCTCTGGTGCCTTTAGTTGATGACTTGTTGCATCCTAAGAGATTGTAATTTACCATTTTGTTTGTTTGTTTTTTGTTTTTGTCAGAATGCTGGACAAGGTGTCAAGTGGACCAATGTTCATCAGTTTGTGCTTTTTAGTAAGAGCAATGGATGCAGTGGGTTTTGCAGCAGCAATGACAGCATCATTTTCAATCCTTGCAAAGGCATTTCCCAATAATATAGCTACTGTCCTGGTGAGTGCAAAAACCAGTTACAGCTGAGTACCCACAATATGATAAATTGCCAGTAGGCTGCCTAAAACCAGGAGAAAATCTGCTCTCACATGCAGACATATGTGAAGTTGTCACTTAATTTTTATTTGTAGTCTAGAATCACAATCCTAGAACAAATTTAGACCTTAGCATAACTTCAATTAGGTATAAATTAAACAGTTTGTATTAGTTGCTTATGTTTTGAAGATGGCTGAGCATTGTTGGCAATAGTTAATCCTTCAGTTGAAAACAGACTGTTAAAATGCTAATACAGCTTTTCATGACTAGTTCTGCATGGATGGTAGTGATCCATGTGGATTCATTAAAGAAATTTGATAATTCAGTGTTGATTTAAAGAACTGAAAGATGCAAAACTGGAAACAATTTCATTTTCCTAATCTATTGATAAAAGCTATGCGAGCTAGACCTTCTGGAAATCTGATGTCCAGAAATTATGCTCTCAAATGATTAATTTCAACCAGAGATATTTCCCTTATTTAGACATTTGTTATGGTGTTAGGAAAA
>VYZU01044379.1:0-14354 GCA_013401355.1 Ceyx cyanopectus
CCACTTAGAAGCAGTAATGCCATATATCAATTTTTTAAATGTATAAAGCAGCATTCATTCTACTGAATTACCAAACTACTAAAATCATCAGTGTCATACAAGAGGGAAAACATGTTGGTGATCACAATGTTGGTCCTCTGCAGAGTTAGATACCAGACATCTAGTGGCAAGGAATTCCAGAACTCTAAAATAATTATTTTCAGTTACAGACACTACAACTTTCTGGGGTTTTTTCCTTACCTTCTCCCTTAGCATATTAGTAAAAATTCTCCTATTAGACTTTCTGACTCCATCAGTCCTCCCAATACTGCTACATCTCATATCTTCAGCTTATCTATGGGCAGATAATGACATTGTTAGATTTCACACTAGATCTACAGGTCTTGATGGTCACTCATTCACATTTGCCCTAAGATTTCAGAATATAAATAGAATGTACCCTTGAACAATGCTTAGAAAATGAGACCTGGAGTAAGAAGTGAAAAGTTTATCCATAGAGATTAACTACAGAACTGTGAATCCAGGACCACCCTGAGTTCTTAGGGAAGATTTATTAGAAAACTCTGTGAGTTGCTTTGCCCTTAACAGTGTGATTTCTACCAGATGTCCTGGATACTGCCCATATTGCTACTGTTACATACTGTAAATGTTCCAAACTTGCAAAGACAACTAAGGAATTCTATATTGGTCTACATTTTGATTGAAAGCATTCATCAGAAACAAGAATAAAAGGTAGAAAACAACAAAATGAGGGTTAAGCTCTAAGAGAAAGTCATACATTTAAAAGGGCATATATGAAGAGTCAAGGCAGCAGTCAACCATCACTAATACCAAACAGCATAAACTAAATGTTGCAGGGAGCATTAATTTGCATTTCATATTGAAAGACAAAAGGAAGAAAAATTAAATATGTCCCCAAAAGACTTTGGTTTCCTACTCTCACAGGATAAAGAAGGCAACTGGGGAATCTGGAAATGCTGGTCTCTGCTAGGGACATCAGTACAGAAACCTCCATGTATTAATTAAAAGTAGTATAACTACAATTATAAATAAGCACAGACTAATTAGATGTTGCACTGACCTGTGTGTGACAAATACTTGCCATTTTACAATCTGTACTGGTTGTCTGAAAGAAATACCTTCTAACATATTAAGAAGTGACCTTAGAAGCATGTAGGTCTAGAACCCTGCTATTGCAAGCCTCATATAAAATAATCTCTTCATAAAAGCAACCTAAGACAGTTTCTCTTTGAACAATTCTATTTGTAATGAAAATCATAACTCGTGCAGTTATTTTTCTTGATAAGATAGTCCATTTGTTAAATTTTTAACTAAAGCTTCACAATGTATTTCCATTTTTTTTAATACTTTCTGCTCCACGAGTCATATCCAAGTGTGATCTGATTTTGCACAGGGAGCCAAATGAATTGCAGGACAGGAGTAGATCTGTCTGGTTCTCTGCACTGAGGCCAGCAGGCTAAACTGTGGCTTTGCTGCGAGCACGACACTGCTCTGGGAAACAGCTGAGGAAACAGATTGCAACTCCCAGACTGACAATCTGCTCACTGAGGTTCTCCTACTTCAGAAGAGAAATATCTTGGGCCAGGCCTATATGTGGTGTAGCTGCACTAAGTAAGGGTGAGTAAGAATGAAGCCATTCCCTGCCACACTCTGCCAAGCGTAGAAGGGGAAAAAACACAGCTCCATGCAGGCTGCTCCACCCTCCCATGCTGTGTAATGGCAGCAGCCAGCAAAGAGCAAAAAAGGGGTCAACTCCTCAGCCTTCTCTGCTGCCCTGTGCCAGTTCACATTATTTCATATTCTATTCTGTAGTCCTGTTAAAAATCCAAAACTCTGTTAACATGCAAAGTTTAAAAGGACTGAACATTGGCATTTAGTCAAGAATGGTCCATTTTGCCTTAGCCTGTGATGTTAGTAGGGCAAAAAGCAATGTACATGGCTGCATGTGGCAATATGATGTAAGGTCTCTGAGACACACTAAGACCTTCAAAGTTATTTTTCCTCTGAATGAAACTAAGCCCATCTCTATCCAAACCATTTGGTCAATAAAATTGTGTTGTGTATATACAGTTAATAAAATTAAGTAAACTAAAAATACTCGTTTTGTTAAAAGCACTTTTTTATGTGTTAAATCATTTAATGTACATCTAAGGATTTGGGATACAGGAATTGAATTACACATTCTGTTAGAGAAACTGTGGGATTTTGCTCTCAGTTTTTGTGTTTATATTGAAAAAAATATAAAAGCCAGTGAAATAATTTTAAAATCGATGGAAATTCTCTTTGCTATCTATTACACACCTAAAAAAATATTTCTTTTTTATTATGAAATATAGTTAATAAACGGTATATGACAATTCCAGGAAATTAAATCCCAGAAAAAACAGAGAAGAAGCATCCCTTACACTTCTAAACTCTGCATGTTTTCTGAGGTGTTTCATAGTAAAAAAAGAGATCCCAGCCCTGCAGTAATGTTTTGGTTGGAGACAGTAGCTTACCACATGTGTAGCACAGCTTTAGATCTCCTAGTGTATCCCATCTGGAAGTCAGATATATCTCCACAGGTCATGATTCTTTGGTGCAAAGTCCATCAAACTGTGCAGATGCCTTAGAAACTCCAGGGCATCTAACATGCCAATAAATATCTAAGTTTAAGCAATTAAATCACTCTATTCCAGGTGTTCACAGAGGATAACACAGGCTTTAGTATGTTTGCAATGCCTTGATGAGAACTTTTGCATCTGAAGAATTCACCCTCAGTATATTCCCACAATCTTCATACTCCAGAGGAAAGAGTAGAGATTGAGGTAGAGGGCCACAAACTGACCCAGAACCTTCAGTGCTTCTCCTGACATGAAACAGGTTATATGGCTCACACAGGCAAGTGTCACTGATTTAGATTAATCACTTTGGGCCTGATGTCTTCATACACAGTGTCTATGAGAGATACCTGGGTGCATATGACCTCTTAATTGAACATATATCATCTTTATGCACCTTGCACATACTCTGCTCTAAAAATGAGTTTAAATCCTCACAGGAACTCCTGTGTTTATGTGTTTAAATAGCCTTCCAGAAGAGTGCTACTTTCCTAAACTGTTGTAATAATTTAATGACTTACAACTTAGAAGTCAGCTCTTCAAAAGATAATTTACTCTGCAACTAACATCATTGAGCAGGTTCAACTATAAAACAACCATACAAAGGCTTGCCCTATTTTTTTTCCCCCAAGTGCCATAAAATTCACTAAGAGTGAGGAAAAAAAAAAATGTTATAAAGATGTAAATAGGAGATCAGAGCTCAGATGTTTTATTCCCTGGTTCAGATAGCAATCGATGGCATCTGTCAATTCATGAATATTACATTTCATTCACAAGGAACATAATTACTGCAAGGCAAATTTCCACCAAAAAAAAAGGCAGCAAGATATCAGAGTTCAGCCATATCAATTGAGTTCTCTCCAGCACCTAAAGAAACCTGAGGTGCTGCTACTTAGATCAATGTATCAGGCACAGCATTAGTCCATTTTATGCTGAAGGACTTAGACTTTTCCAACTTCATGTCAGGAAGAGAACTGCCAAAAGGAAAAAGAAACATCAGCATGGCCCTTTCTCACCAGAAGGGAACAGGGACATTTCTGGGGCACTGGTTTAGTAAACAAGCAATAATTATGATCAATGAACCACCAGAGTTCCTGTCAAATGCAATGTCTCCTAAATATTCCATAAAAAGAAGAAAAATACATCCCTATTTTTTTTTGTTCTTGCTTTCTCTTTAACTTTCAAATGCAGTTTTGTTAAAGCTTTTAGTATAAGAAACTGTGTGCACAAAATACTACTATAGCTCTACTTTACTAGTACTAACTGGTTTCCTACTGAAAAAAATCTTCAGACAACCCCAACCAACCTCAAATTCAAACTTCTATGCCAATCATGGCCCAGCTACAACTTTGTCACTTTCAGCATGTGTTGATTTCCTAGAGTATCAACATGACCAAGCTTCATTACCTTCTTTTGTTTCCACGTGTGCTGTACCAGGATGATCCAATCTTAAATCTTGCATGTCATTCTGGACTTAATCCATAATTACTGGCATCAGTGAGATCATCAAACTTTTCAGAACAAGGTATGTTACCATTCCTAACCCATACAATTATTTCTTGGAAATACTTTCTGTATTTCTGCAATGCTTAGTAGCTTCTATTTTTGAGCATTCCTGGTCAAGTCAATGAAATCATTAATATTCCCTCTAAAAAGTAGTATGTTCAATACTGTGTTTGTCTGTTAATATTTATGCATCAATCCATTACTGAATTATTTTTAAATGTATCCAACTAGCTTCTTTAAAGTTGGAAATATTTTAGCAGCTTTATGCTAAATTTCTACTTTTAACATATGAAATTACATTTACAGAAGCCACAGACATTCCTTATCACATAAGAAATATCATAAATAAAACAGTACATGGTTTACTTCATGTCACTTCTCTTTAAGCTTAGTGCACTTCCAGAAGGGAAAAAAAAAAAAAAAAAAGAAAATACTACAGTTGAGTTTACAATCTAAAATACTCCAGTTCTGAGTAACAAACAGTGACTGTCATGACACATCTTTATACACAAAATACATGGTTAATGTGTTCTGTGCACACAAAGTAAAATACTGCTGTTAAAATAAAAAAATAAAAAAAAAAAAGAAAAAAAACCCAAACAAATACACTCCCCCTGGATATAGAGAACTCAGGATATGACATGGAAGAAACAGTGGAAGAATATAGCACAGGTGTTAGCCCTGAAGATAGTCCCTACACAATTATGCAATATAACTGGGTTATAAACAGCTAGTTTTTATACTGAAGTGAACTTCTGTACTTACAAAAAGGTATCACATTTTAAGAAGGCTCATGCTTTAAACTCAACCAATTGTCTAGCAAGCTCCTCACTGAGCAGCCTATTCAAGTACAGCACAAAAACCAATCACATGGTGTGTTTTGATTTTGGTCAATGAGTTAGTAACCAAACAATAGTGCAAAAACTAATTCCACTGGGACACGACAGAACTTCAGTAAGCTGTGAGTATCTGAACTGTTGTTTGCAGCACCAAAAATAGCTTTAAAATAACAAGACTTTATAACAGAGCTGAAATGGGCATAAGTTAAACAGTCACACTAAATGTTCTCTGATGGTGAACACTGAAATAATATAAACACATTGACAAGGAGATATTGACAATAGAATCAAAAATATAATTTAACTTAAGCCATTTCTTAGGCCTTTCTTTCTTTCTTTCCAGAAAACAAAACAAAATTAAATCCACCACTATCACCAAACAAACAACAAAACCCCAATCAATTCAAGTTCTAGGTCAACAGTTTCAATTCATTCCATCTTCTGCTGTGCCTAGTGTAGCACTGAGCACTAGCCCTAGACTGGGTGCTGCAGACCTCTTGTTTGAATCCTACCAAATGTCATCCACACTTGTGATCATGCTCTTAGTAAAGAGCATGATGAAACTTCACATCAGAGCCGTGCTGTAGATGACCTGAGGTATGACTAACGACTGAAGTTCAGTCCTTTCATCTAACATGGCCAGTAACCTAGTTTCACTCCTCTAAATCCAGGTATCTTGAAAGTAATGCTGCTTTTACCTAACCTGCTCCATAAGTTTTACACCTCCTCTGCCTTGATCATCTCTCATTTATATATAAATATATATATATCCTTTGTTTTGTTTGCTCATTACTATGGCATGCTTAATTTCTCCTACAAGTGAGGGTAGAAACTATGGGTGAGGGTAAGGGGGGAAGCTATGACTTTTTGCACACAATACAATCCCTTGTCTGTGATTAACACCTCTATCTGTGATTAAAAGTAGTAATTTGAAGGTGAAGTATCAAAAGGTGAATGATGACAATTGTATTGTGCATATCTGTCCGGCAATAAAAAGCTAAGTTCTGCACCACAGCTAGTAACAGAATGAATAAGTACCTTACTGACGCATTGAAGGCAAGAAATTCGGTACAGCTATATTGATAAAATGACTGCCTGTGACTTTAAATACAGGCACACTTGGACTTGGCGAGAGAGAGTAAACGATTTATTGTTACTATGAAGGATGCGGGAATGGAAATGAAGATGAGAGAGGCGGCGATGATGATACCAAAGAAGAGGTGAATATCCCCAGCATCCGATGGGGAACGATGACCCTACCTCAGTAAGCTGGATAAGGGAATAGCTCCAGATCCACTGCCCAGGATCCCTCCTTTCCTCCCAGANAGGACGAGGCCAAGAAAGAACCCCCCCCCCACTCCCATGAACGCACCCCAAGCCCCGGCCCGCAGGACGGGGTGGTGGGGGGAGAGAGAGCAGCCTCACGCCCCGTGGCCGTGGCCGGCCGGGCTGAGGCGGGATAACGACCCTCACGGACTGACGGACGGAAGAAGGGAGGGACAGAGGGAGGAGGCGCAGCCCTGACTTGCCAGGCCCGTTGCTGGGGAGACGCGGCTGGCGCGCTCCCAGTGGCTGCCCGGGCTCGGTGCCCCCCTCCGCTGCCGCCGCCGCGGGCTCGGTGCCTCCTCCCGCCCAGCCCGCGCGGCCCCGCCTNAGCCGCTCCGCGCCGCTTCCCCGGGGCGCGCCCGCCGGGCCGCTTGCCGCAGGTGCTCCGAGGTAGCGCCGGGGAGGTGGCGCCTCCTCGCGCTGCGGAAGGGGAAGGGAGGAAGCGGCTGGCGGGGGGGGAGGCCGGGGCGAGTGCCGGCGGAGGGGCTACTTCGGAGGGGAAGGGAAAGGTGTCCCCCCTCTGCCCGCCAGGACGCGACCCCCCGCCACGGGTGCGGCGGGGGACGAGGCAGCGCTGCCCCGCGGTGGCAGGGGAGCCGCGGGAGCGGAGAGCGGGTTCCCGAGGGGCGCGGGAGGGTTGGGAGGTGGGTGCTGAGGCGCAGTCCCCCCAGGGGAGAAGTGGCAGGAGGTGCGGGCTTGAGGACACAGTGGCACTGCGCGTGTGTGTGTGTGACGAGATGCGTGAGGACGCGGCGGGACACTCCAGCCCGGGTACCAGCCCGCTTCGGTGAGCAGACCGGACTAGACAAAAAAGAAAATGCGGGCCCTGCTGAGGTCGGGAGCAAAACTGAGTTGCTGGCTCAGCGAATCAGGCAGGCGGCCCTGCACCCCCCAGCGAACGCCAGGGTAGTGGCTTTGGAATGCTTCAGAGCTGTAACTGCATGGATTTGGTGTCAGCCACTCAGCCCTTACGGTGCTCGGTTCTGTTACAGGTTTCAAACAAGCAGCATTTTGAGTTGTGTGTCTTTTCCCGGCACCAAAAGGAATCATTCCTTAGGGCTTTCAGGTTTGTACAGTCTATACTGAAACTGAGTTGGCACATCCTTCTTTAATCCACCATTTGATACTGAGCATACGTGAAAAACCAAATTACAACACCGTGCCCCTGTTGTGGTTCAGTAATTTGTGTAGGAACAGGCAAATAAATCCAGACCTCTTAGCATTCCTGCACCCAGATCAGTGGCATTCTCCTGTGAACTGAGCTCACAAGATGTAAAGCACAGCAATGGAAAATAAAACTCTGTTGGGCAGGAATTTAACGTTATCTTTTCAGAGTGTTAATTACTCCAGACCTATGGTACACTCAAGTCAATGGAAAGGTTCTTGTTGACTTTACAAATGATTGGCTTTCATCCCTGTCAGTAACAGATTTACAAGTGTTTTTATATTTGCATTAGGTAACCAAACATTTTTAATCTCTTAAAAATCAGTATCTGTTTATTTCTCAGTCATATTTTCTCTTACAAACAATATATAGCGTTCCAATATCGTTGTTCAGAGCAACAAAACAGTATCTATTTTTTTTTAGCTAGAAATTTAATTTACATAGTTTGACATTTTCAGGATGTGAAATGATGTCTTCTCCACTGTTGTCAACAGGACACAGAATTGAGCACTGGGATGAAATTATTAGATGGAGAGACTCCATAACCATGGCCTTTGTGATTGAAAAAGTCTGATATAAATAGCAATTTTAAGGTCTGATTCTGTGATCACAAGTGTTTCATTATAGTTTAAGTAAATAAATCTATAATCACATGAGTTAAGATTTATAGTCTAAGTCCTTAGTCACAGCAGAGTCACGGTGGAAAACAGCAATTTCAAGCTGGAGTAAAAAGTGATTTTATTACCAGTCACTTAACCAGTTCCAAAGAAGCTGTCCATAAACTAAGAACATGCCTGTATTCTGAAGCTTCTTGATGTCCTCTGTTATATCACATAATATCCTTTTTTTTGTTGTTGTTCTGTCTTGGATTGGATTTCGTGTTGCATCAGATGCATTGCTTGGTAAATATCTTCTCACATGTTTCCTCTGTATAGATTTCATCAGGTTTTCTGGGAGCCTCTTGAAGAGGTACCAGTATTCTGTGGACAGCTCAATGGTGAGGCAGAGGTGTGTGCATAAACCTGTGCATTTGTGAAAAAGTCAGATTATACCAAATATGAAGGAAAACTCGTGTTTTTAAGAATGTCTTGTTTTTGTGGTTGTATCAGCAGATGGCAAATATGACTCAGTATAAACGTTACATAATTCTTCTTGGGAAAATAAAATCTCAAGACTTTGCTCTAATTGAAAAGATCATCCAGAAAGCTGTTGAAGAACAGTATGGAGGCTCGGGATAGAAATATCAATGGAGCAGATGCTCACAGGAGCCAGCAAATTCAGGCAGATTTTATGAATGCAGCGAGGCTCCAGACCTACCCCAGCAAACCCATCAGCCCAGTGCACAGCAAAATGGCAAAGGCCAAGCAAAGGATTTGGTTTCCTTAGCAAATAGAGAAGAAAGTGATTTTATCCATTTGAAAAGTAAAAATGTAAGCAGTAGTATTTAATGGAAGGGTTAAACAGATAAATTTTAAGGGCTACTGAAGCAAAGAATTCAGAACATGGATCAGTCTGTTTCCAGATTGATAGTGTACTGTAGTAAGAAACATACAGAGAATGAGTTGAATGTAAATGGACAAACCTATTAGATTGGGTGGGCTCCTCTGTGGGTAAATTACTTTTCTTGTTCCTGGTAATATCAGGACAACACACAAAGGATAAATGTGATAAATATGTCAGCTAGACATAGGAAATGGAAACACAGCTTTATAATTTTCAGCTGTTACAGATGAGAAAAATATTCTGTAAAGCAGCAAAGAGATCTTGCAAAGCATTTTATGCTTTTTGAGCAGCCCCATACCCCAGCATAATTTTGATTCTGTGATTTTAGTATTTGCAAAGACATTTTAAGTTATGACCACTGCAGCTGTCAGTGTCTAAGTGGCATCACACCTTCAATCTTAAAATTTTTCTTAACACAACATATGCCTTACCTTCTGTTTTCTTCCTTTTTCTAAAATGCCAGAGAAAGCAGTTAGCCTACCTAGAAATTCTTCAACTGGTTTGTCATTTGAAAGAACTGGGATTGACTGTAATAAGCAGGGACTTTCCTTATTGTTTTTACAATGCAACTCTCACTTGGCTTTGTTCTCATTTCAGGGTGACAACTTCTTAATTTCCTCCTCCTGCAACCTCCCAGACATAAAGGAAAATTAAATGTGTGCTTTCTAACATTCTGTGACTTTTTCCCTTCTATTTTCAAGCAGGAGCATGGAAGGGATATGAAAAACTGAGTTGCAAGTATTGAAAAAGAACCCCAAATCTGTGATATTAATAACAGTTGTGTAGAATAGCAAATATATTAACACAGTTCAGGACTATGTTATCAATTTTCTCATGTAAAGATTTAAGGAAGGTCTAAGATCACTATTATGAATTCTGAGGGATATTCTGAGAGACAGTGTGCAATGCTGGAATAAACCATCATATCAGTTTGACAGTAGAGGAAAAAAAATTAGCATTAAACAGTCATTATTATTCTCATTTTTGTACCCATGGTGAGTCATGGACAAAAGGCTGCAAAGTGCCATTTCTCACACCTAGCTGTAAGAGTTTTTCAAGCTTGATACTGTCTTCTGCTCTTTATAGTATATGAACTTCAGATAATCAGGACTAACTTTGTGTTTGCACTGCTCTTCAGGATATCTGAACATCAACTCAGAGGCTAAGTCCAGAGTGGAGGTCCCAGGAATCCATCGTGTCCAAGTTCCCTGTTAGGGTGATACCAAGATGGGCATCAGCTTTCCTCTGAAGACCTTCCTCAGTGAGAGGCTGAGAAGGCAGATGGACACAGTGGAAAGGTCCTCAGTTTGGGTAACTGGGACACACCATAATACTCACATGCTGCTGAGTTTAGCTCTCACCACTGCAATATGCAAAAGGACTTGCATCCTCCTCCACTGTAAAGGAAAATGGTAGAAACTGAAGGTACTAAACATAGCTCAGGAGGATATAGAAACACCAGGAGTGCTCTGGTTTCAAGAGAGCACATGAATGCTTGGACTCATCAGATTATGCAAGAAACTGAAGTAACACGTAAAGAAAAAGCCATGTTTGCTGAGTTATCCCCAGCAATCTCTGACTACACAATTCCAACTAGATCATGTTTTCCGTAAACACTTCCAGGCACGTTGTCATGGCAGAAGTTTGTAGTGGAAAAGAATGTGCAAAGAATTGGTCCCTTAGTGGTGTTGCCCAGCGGGAAGATGCTGTCTCAGCATTGCTCTGACTGACCCCATGAAATCATTCTCATGAGGCTCTGAACACACTGAAGAAGAGCAAGAAATTAAACTGTTACTCTGTCATATAGACAGTGACCTAGAGTCATCCCAGCACAGCATGGGGAGCACGCTGCATTTCCCAGAGGGATGTAATGCCCTGCTGCTCAGAATTCACAGGGGCTGCAGGTTGTACCTGTGCTGCAGAGCTGAGCCTCCAGAAAGCAGTGATGGGATGGTAATGACAGCAAGTCAAATCTGTCTGCTGTGCCATTTTCAGTGCACTTGCAGTTTTACTCTGGTGGCAGATGCTAAGATTAACTGGTATATCTATACATTCCCTCACATGTATTTCTTGTGTGACAGCAGGTGGGATTAGCAGTATAATTATTCATCCAGTCCTTCTGCTCTGTCATAGGTTTACATGGGTTTGCTATCAAAATATGCCTAAGACTATTTTTCATGCACTGAAGAGAAATGCAGAAGCCAATGTGAATAGGAGTTGGTAAGAGCAGCATGCTGATGAGGTGCCCCAATCCAGTGTGTGCTGACAGATACAATATAAAGCTTTGCCTGTACTGCTCAGTGCACAGCTCCTTGTAATAAGAACAACTTGTTTCTACCTTTGATACATTGCAGCCCCTTTTGGACTTGAAAATGCTTTCCCCTTCTTGCCTTCCCTGTAAGATATGCACAGCGTTGCCTGCACATCAGATTTTGCTGCCTGCAAGAAGGATCATAGAGAAATCTCAGCTGAAACATGCTGCTGATGAGGGACTGCAACTGCAAGTGCAGCCAGCTCTTGGAATTGTGCACCAATGCCATCCTTGGCTCTGGAACAGCAGCATACAGGAATGCCACCACAGGGGAACTGGTGCACTCTGAGGCAGCAGCATAGCTAGAGGTATTCTGCCAACAGTTTCCATTCTTTGTGAACAGCAACTGTTACATCGGGATATACAGAGGTAACTCACACCTCAGGATTAACACAAGTGGTGGAGCAAATAGACATCATGCATCCTTCAGGTGTGCTTATGCTTGTGAGTACATGTTGCTATGACCATCCTTGAAATTCCCACTGCCACATAGAGCTTCATACCTCATTAGGTCCAAAACAGAGTGGTTACTGGAAATGGATTGTGCACAAAGAAGAAAATAGAATATGTAATGATCTGGGAAGGCTCAGAACTGTCTATATGTATTTAAAAGGCATACATCTCATACTGAGAGCAGGACAGTGAGAGGCTGATGCAGCTAGGAACAATAAGAAGACATTTGAAAGGAGAAATTCATGACAAAGGGAAGATTATGTTTAATGTTATGGGTATTAACATGGAACCAAATGGATACAGCACCCTCTTTTTTTCCTCAAAAACCAAATTGGTGTAGCTCTGTCAAATACACAATGAAGAACAACATTCCAGATTATCTTACTAGATATAATTTACCAGTCTTTGCAATTTTTCATTTCAACAGTTACTCAACATAAATGATGTAGCTAGTTAACTTTGTATGGATTCTTTGGATTCTTGGATCTATATAGTTTTTTGTTTTGTTTTGCATGAACATAACTATTAGTGGTGAAAAAGTGATTGTCATTTTAACTAGCATGGCCTTCCTTTGAAGGTCAAGTCCAAAGAAGTTAACTCAAGTTACAGTCTCAGA
Organism: Ceyx cyanopectus; assembly: GCA_013401355.1. Lineage (NCBI taxonomy): Eukaryota > Metazoa > Chordata > Aves > Coraciiformes > Alcedinidae > Ceyx > Ceyx cyanopectus. The sequence goes on from VYZU01044379.1 coordinate 12,341, forward strand.
AGTTCTTTTGAAACAAATCAATAAATAAAACCAACTTGTCTGGACCAGATTAAATTTCCCAAAGAGTCTGAAGGAACCTCATTTCTAAAATCCATTAAATTAAAACAGTGAGGTGCAAGCTGCTGTTTTAATTGGCTTGGGGACTTGATGAGTGGAAGGTAGCAAGTGTGACAATATTTTTTAGGGGCTTGAAGGAGGATTTAGAGAACTACTGGGTCCAGTTTCCATGTGTAGGAAATTGGTAGACATTTGGCTACATAAAATAGAGAAGATTCACTACAGCTTTTAGAGAAGCAAGTCATGTCTTACTTACATTCTCTGATAGAGTCAAAGAATGTATGGAAAATGGCAATTGAATCAATAGGTTGTATTTAGCTTTATTTAGGTCCTCTCTGAGGACCTGCACTGTCCAGCAAACTCACAAATTTGTCTCTGAAGAGAATACAACCTACCAAAGTTTGTTAACGAAACAACAGGTTTCAGAATCACTCAAACTAAAACTGAGTATGAAAAAGTTAATCATGGCATTGTACTACTAGTAAATTGGGAGGTGGAATTCAACACTGACAAGAGAAAGTAACAATTTCTCTATTGCAAAATATGAGGGAGATTTTGGATTCTCCTCTTACAACTCCAACACTGCTGTTACATCTCTCTAATCTCAAGTTAAATGAGATATTTATAAGAAAATGTCTTTTTAATGCTAGATGGTAAACAAAATGACAAACAAAATCATTGAGAATTATTAGGAAAGGAAATTCTTGTACGTATTCAAACATTTTACCTCAGAACAGGCTCAGCTTGGCATTTTGCTTGGCTACATGTGCTCTTGTTTTGACACATCTGCTACCTGTGTGTGCACAGAGAGCAACACAGCACGAGCAATAGGATTGGAAGCTTTGCTTCTCATCTTGATGATCTCTCTTAGCTTACACTATTTGAGTGTAGTTTAATGCAGCCATCATATGTAAATTTAAACACACAGAGTACAGCTTTCTGTGTCTGTGGACTGCACCTGTACAAGAACACAGTGATTCTGATGTTAAGGGCACTTCTGCTGTCTGCCAAGAGGAGCAATTGACACCAAATTTGTCAGAGATAGTGACTTTCTGATGATGATACTTTGCTCCCAGCAAAAGATTAGGGCCCCTGACATATTTCACTCAGCCCAACAGTAAAAAGGTTCTTCATTCTTAATTACATCTTCAAGCCCCACAAAACAACATTCTAGAGTGTTTATTAAAATTGGAAAGCTAGTCCTGTACTGCCTGGGGAAGGAAGTTATTGCTTTTTGCATGAGAGGACATGGTTATGCAATGAATTCCTAAATCTCATTTATCTCTTGTGTAACTGGATTACAGAGGAAAATATTAGCATGGTAATTTGTTTGCTAATGTGACAACCCTCATTTTTCAGCCTTCAGACAACACAACAGATTTTGATCAAAAATAATAATTGGTAAAGTCTATGGCTAAATCAGCCAATTCATTTGATTTATGCTCATTATTTATCTGAACCAAAGGTGACTATCGACCCCAGGCAAAAAACACCTACTAATTTTAATTCAGTAGCTATGTTAAGAGCTCAGATACAGAAACATACACCAAAAAAATATATTAAATGCAAGATAAAAGTTTAAATGACACAACAGCATCTTGATCTACACCAAAGCATCAGTAGCAAGGGTAGAGAAGATTACACAAAACCCAGCATATCCATCACACTCTTCAAACTGGAGCTGATTCTCCAAAAGAAGAAATCTGTGTGGTTATTCATGATAGATGTTGTATTTCCATACTCTAGTGATGATAAAGTATGGAAACATACTCTGCTACAGATATGCAAATAGGCTGGCATCATGCTAGAAAAATATGCAATAATTAATGCAAAGTAATCTTTAATCAAATAATTAAGTATACCACAAATTGGAGCTAAAAAGATCCCCTTTCAGTAAAGAGATGCAGTGTAAGAAGAGCGCATGAAACTGTATTAAAGCAGGGTGAATAACTAACAG
>VYZU01044382.1:6124-16478 GCA_013401355.1 Ceyx cyanopectus
AGCTAGAAGGTTTTCCTGATTATTGGGCACTTATTTATGTTCTCCTGATAATGCTTTTGTATTTAAACTTGGTTGCCATTGTGAAAATCAGGCTCAAGAACCCCATCAGCTTCATATTACATACTGAAAATGAACCAGCAAACAAATACATATAGTTTCATTTTCTAGGCCAGTTCTCTTTTAAAAGCTTCCAAATAGATTGCTCTGTGATTTTCAGCATTTTTTTGCCTCTTCATTCAAGACAAATTTTGTGTGACAAGGAAGCAGAAAGAGTACACCACTTAGGAATAGGAAGGATATTTTTCAGTCACATCTTGCCTCAGAGGTGGTGTTCTTGCTTGGTATACCATTTAATGGAGCAAGCACAATTAAATCCTGACCTGGAATAGAGCTCAGCAGCAAAGGTAGCGTTGCACAGGTGGTATTTTTCAGTTTTGTCTCCAAAGAATGGGTACAGTGAGTTTGTAACACCTAGTATAAGTCACCTGAGGGAGACATGGAAACAGAGCTCTACAGTGAGCCCATCTCACATAGTTAATGAAGTATAGCATCTCTAACAAGTACCTATGCCTACCCATGCTCTACCAGGTTTGAAACAAAAGGCTGTCTCAAAGTAAAAAAGATGGAATGTATTCTTTAAGTCAATAAAAACAAAGTGTTGTAACTTAAGGAACTACTGCACTTTTTCTGACAAAAGTATTTGTTACTTTTGCCTGAACTCAGAAGTTCCATGAGCTGCATTTTTTCAACAAATGAAAGGTTTTAAGTTTCTTCCCTGCCTGCATTAGTTTTATATAATTAGAGATGAGTTTTATGATTTAGAGGAAGTTAATTACCTGTCAGGGTTATTTTACATTGAAGAAATTAAAGGTAGATTTTTTTGTACAATTTTAAGAAAACCAGGTTATTTTTTTATGGATTTTTGAGGTCTTTGTTGAATGAAAATAAAAAGGGGGTTACATGCTTTGCTGATTCAGGGTTTTAAAGAAAATATGTAGTTTAGAATATCTNACATTTATAGATACCAAAAATTACTAAAACCAGGCTATCATGTAACTGTTACATCATGATAAAACTTTCCACTGAATGCTCTTATACTCTTGCTTTGGTGTTATTACTGATTATATCTCTGTATTGTGTGGCAACAGAATCTGATATTTCCTTTTGAAAACAATCAAGAAGGAAAATGTTAGTGAGAAACTGTGATTGACAGTGATGATACTTTACCACAGGATCTTTGTGGATAGTCTTATTGGATGAAATGCATTACTGGGTACAGGAGAACATCTGGCATTCTAAACAGAGGATGGTTTGCCACGTAAGGTCATATTAGAGGGCTTCAAGGTCTTTGTGTTACATTCCCACTTGTGCTGCAGCCTGCCATGAGAAACCACCCCCCAGGCAAAAGGAGCACTTTGGCCTCCAGGATGCTGGTGCAAGTGAAGCAGAGAAGGAGTCAATGGTGGTCTCCTCAAAGTCTCCAAAAGATTAAAATATTTCTCCTTGGTGACCCATTCTACTCCATCTCAGCTGCATGGAAAGCACAAAACATTTTACTACAAGTGTGTGCATTTATATGCAAATGAGTTTTGCTTTGCATTGAGAAACAGATTCAAAACTCTGAAATGCCTTTGAGGCAGACCTTTGAATCAGGTCCTCAATGGCTTTTGGTAAGTTAAATTCCTTAGCACCAGGATAATGTTGCTAATGCTATGATTCTTCACACCCAAGAAGAAATGGGTTAATTTTTACTACAGTTGTCTAGCTTCCACAAGAGAAATGGCAGCCCAAGAAGAATCAGCACCATTCAGATGTGGTGAACAGACTGTGTTTATTCACTTCACATAGTAATAGCAGCTTTGTCTCGTGGTCGTCTTTAGTTTTTCAGTGATCCAAAAAAAAAAAAGCTCCAGTAATGAATATTCATTTGAAAATGTTTGTCATGATTGACTCTGTCAATCTAAGGCAACTGGTTGCACGTAATGTGACAACAGAACTTCTATCTATTTCTGAAGAGAAGACTGATTTAGGAGCTTTATTGAAAGTTAAGTGTTAGGAATACTATAATCTGACAAACCCTCTTAACAAAAAAAACTTTAAAAAGTAGATGTATCTCTCAATGTATGTAAAATATCCCATGTCTAAATTATTTTAATTCTTCAACATGACTTTTTGCATATCTGTACACATGTAGATTTTTGATCTTCAGAGTGCCTATGAAGCTGAGAGTGCCCGTGTATCATCATGTGATGATACATCTTCATTTGGTATAATTTATGTAGAAAAACTTCAAAACATAAAGATATAAAGATTCAAAGTGTATTATGCCTATTTGGCTTTTTCTTCTCACTGTGAACAAGAATTGAGGGTTGCAAAGATGAAAAGGTCACTGCATTACACTTCTACAGTAAAAAAACAAACAAACAAAAATGACATCAGGAATTATTTAAAAGAGGAAGAACAAAACAGAAAACATCACCAGGCCACTCTATAATACTTTCATGCACCATAGCTTGAAATTTGTATATAATTACAGAATCACAGATTCACAGAATGTTAGGGGTTGGAAGGGACCTAGAAGATCATCTAGTTCAACCCTCCTGCCAGAGCAAAATCACCTAGACAGCAGGATCACCCAGACAATTCTAGTGCAATCTTCTCAAAAGTTTGTAGTAGAATTGAAAATAGCACCAAGAAGGATGATGAGGATGATCACAGGTTGATACCAGACTCTGCATGAAGAATGACTAACTAGACTTCCATGACTGAAGAGAGAAGAAGAGGGGTGGTATGGAAGATGCCTGTGAAATAATAGGTGGGATTAAGAAGATAAAGGCTGCATAGTGCTTGGGGTGCCTTAGTGGTTTAGGATCTGTAATGCTACAGGTCTGCCATTTGCATCTGAGTAACCTTTTTTCCCAAGCTGCCTGGAGCCTTGCAGGAAGTATTCCCTTGCAGTCCCATGCTTTTATGCTGGTGCTATTGGTCTCGTCTCCCTGCACCTGCACACCCCAATGCTACTGTTATGTAGGTTCTCATGTGAAGCAACTGCCTGCTTCAAACAGCTCTGCTTGCTCTCCTTCACTCTTATTTTGCTGATTTTAATTTATGCTAGGAAAAAAAAGCCCTAAATATACAGTGTACATCNGTTACATGCTTTGCTGATTCAGGGTTTTAAAGAAAATATGTAGTTTAGAATATCTTTATGCTGCAATACGAAATTAGCCATGTACCTCTTATGATTTGATCAACAGTTCTAACAACTACTGGTTTTAATTCAACATAAAGGAGCTCAACCTTTCACAGTACATACAAAAATATTTTTATCTTAAGAAGTATTAGTAAAGAATCAGAAAGAATAACATTTATAGATACCAAAAATTACTAAAACCAGGCTATCATGTAACTGTTACATCATGATAAAACTTTCCACTGAATGCTCTTATACTCTTGCTTTGGTGTTATTACTGATTATATCTCTGTATTGTGTGGCAACAGAATCTGATATTTCCTTTTGAAAACAATCAAGAAGGAAAATGTTAGTGAGAAACTGTGATTGACAGTGATGATACTTTACCACAGGATCTTTGTGGATAGTCTTATTGGATGAAATGCATTACTGGGTACAGGAGAACATCTGGCATTCTAAACAGAGGATGGTTTGCCACGTAAGGTCATATTAGAGGGCTTCAAGGTCTTTGTGTTACATTCCCACTTGTGCTGCAGCCTGCCATGAGAAACCACCCCCCAGGCAAAAGGAGCACTTTGGCCTCCAGGATGCTGGTGCAAGTGAAGCAGAGAAGGAGTCAATGGTGGTCTCCTCAAAGTCTCCAAAAGATTAAAATATTTCTCCTTGGTGACCCATTCTACTCCATCTCAGCTGCATGGAAAGCACAAAACATTTTACTACAAGTGTGTGCATTTATATGCAAATGAGTTTTGCTTTGCATTGAGAAACAGATTCAAAACTCTGAAATGCCTTTGAGGCAGACCTTTGAATCAGGTCCTCAATGGCTTTTGGTAAGTTAAATTCCTTAGCACCAGGATAATGTTGCTAATGCTATGATTCTTCACACCCAAGAAGAAATGGGTTAATTTTTACTACAGTTGTCTAGCTTCCACAAGAGAAATGGCAGCCCAAGAAGAATCAGCACCATTCAGATGTGGTGAACAGACTGTGTTTATTCACTTCACATAGTAATAGCAGCTTTGTCTCGTGGTCGTCTTTAGTTTTTCAGTGATCCAAAAAAAAAAAAGCTCCAGTAATGAATATTCATTTGAAAATGTTTGTCATGATTGACTCTGTCAATCTAAGGCAACTGGTTGCACGTAATGTGACAACAGAACTTCTATCTATTTCTGAAGAGAAGACTGATTTAGGAGCTTTATTGAAAGTTAAGTGTTAGGAATACTATAATCTGACAAACCCTCTTAACAAAAAAAACTTTAAAAAGTAGATGTATCTCTCAATGTATGTAAAATATCCCATGTCTAAATTATTTTANGCACCAAGAAGGATGATGAGGATGATCACAGGTTGATACCAGACTCTGCATGAAGAATGACTAACTAGACTTCCATGACTGAAGAGAGAAGAAGAGGGGTGGTATGGAAGATGCCTGTGAAATAATAGGTGGGATTAAGAAGATAAAGGCTGCATAGTGCTTGGGGTGCCTTAGTGGTTTAGGATCTGTAATGCTACAGGTCTGCCATTTGCATCTGAGTAACCTTTTTTCCCAAGCTGCCTGGAGCCTTGCAGGAAGTATTCCCTTGCAGTCCCATGCTTTTATGCTGGTGCTATTGGTCTCGTCTCCCTGCACCTGCACACCCCAATGCTACTGTTATGTAGGTTCTCATGTGAAGCAACTGCCTGCTTCAAACAGCTCTGCTTGCTCTCCTTCACTCTTATTTTGCTGATTTTAATTTATGCTAGGAAAAAAAAGCCCTAAATATACAGTGTACATCAAAGCAGGTTACAGTCATTTAAATACTTGATAAACACTACACAGAAGTACATGTGCATGGAGACTTAAAAGCTGATTGATAAGTATCTCTGATGCCTTGGTAGCGTGCTCCAAACAGTGGAAATAGCATAACAAGCAGGAACATCAATAGGTAGTTTAAGACAATCTCCATAGAAAGTAAATAATATTGGGGAAAGTATGGTGAGACTAGAGGAAAAGCAAGGGAAGTCTCAAGAATGTGAAACTTAAAGTTATAAGGTGAGGAGACAGATGTTGTAACTGGGGCCATCAAACCCATAGAGTTAGGGGAGCTAGCAGAGACTTCAAAGATAGCAGGATGGAAAGAAGTGGATGCTGATGTGTATGATCCAAATAACTGGGAATGCACACACTTAAGTTTTGTGGTAACACATACAGAAAGCCGAGTTACTGTCTTTGTTAATCCAGGTCTGAAAGAGAGAGGAGATGCTGTGATATTTTGGCTGCAAAATGACACCATGATATAGGAATATCTAACATGGCCATGGTTAAAGAAGCTACATCCTTCATTTGTATCAGTGTATGTTAAAAGGACAAACATTTTAACTCCATATTTTTTTAGTATTTTGTTGGGTTTTTTTGTTTACCTTTGTTTTGTTTGTGTTTGTTTGCTTTGTTTTACCTTGTTGTTGTTGGATGGTTGTTGTTTGTGGGTTTTTTTGTTGTTGTTTTTCAGGAGGATTCCCTGTGGGAAGCCTCCAGTCTGTCAAAACCAGCCAGATGAAGAACATGAGCAATAGTGGGACAGACTCATCAGGGAATGTTCATTCAATATATTTTCCTCTTCAGATCACACAGAAGCTTAGCATGCTGCTAACACTTTATTGTGTAAGGAAGCAGAAATAAGTTTCCAGACTGTTCTTCTCCCAGTAATCTCATGAATTTGCAAAGGAATTTAAAGGTTAACTACTTTAAAAATTAAAGCAGCTGTTATTGTTATAGTGGCTTGGGCCACTATATATGAGAGCCTATTTTACCTAGGTAAAGTTGAGGTTCATTGAAAACATGGTGTCATCTTGATAAAATAAGGGACCATATCAGGGATAAAAGCTTTGATTTGTATTATTTTGTGTTCCCATCCTGAAATTCAAGTGAAATGAAGCATAGTACATGCTTATTTACAAAGACAACACTTGAAGTTCAGTCAGAATAAAAAAGGTAGCAAGATCCAGATTGGATTCTAGACCGCAGCTGCTAAGAGACCATCTTAGAAAAATGCATCTTCATTCCCCTCATTTCAGTGCCCTTTTAAAAAAACAATTTTTATTTTTTTTTCATACTGGGTACTTACTAACTTTCCCTGTTTCAGGCAACAAATAGGACAAAATGCCTGAGGTAAAAGCAGTTTTCATGGTTTTCTTTTGACTCACTTGAAAGACTAAGATCATTTTGTCAGGAAATGGAGTTCTTATGAGATTTCCTATAGATATTAGGATTTTTTACCACTAATAGAGACAGTCATTCTCATCCTCCACTCACAACCCAAAATCTATTGTCACTTCATCTGAAGAAGTTGTCATGTAGCATCTACCAGTGTTAATAAAACATACTTAAATGACTTATTTCTGTATCTCCTGGTGTTTTAAAGTTGCTTCAGAAACACTGCTGAAGTTAGATAAGCATTGGTAGCTTTTGTTAGTGACAATATTACCTTTTTATTTACATTTCACCAAAGTGAGTTTTTAAGACTCACCTTAAACTGATTTATAGTTTAACTTTTGCCCATGGCTGTAATTCTCTGAAAAGCAATTCATGGTAAGACTAAAAAAAAATCACTTTCTGGCACACAGCTTTTACTTCCCTGGGTTACTGTGCCAAGATACACTTTAGTGCAACATTTTGGATAATGTAGCTAATAAATGTAAACACTGTAATTACTGGATAGTATGGTTCACCAGCTATCCAAATTAAATACCAACACTTTGCTATGTCCTACTAGAGAGAATTGATTTGACAAAGGTATATTAAACCAATCTATCTCTGAATATGTCAAGGGACTGCAAAATAAGTTCAATGTTTTATGACAGATAAACAATTTTAAGAGCTCCTGAAATAGTGATACTTATAAGCTTCACTACATAGACTTCCAAACAGCTAATAATTTTGAGTTTGCATCATCTTTTGTCAATATAATGGCAATTAAGACATTATAAATGCCTCAACTTACGTGCTTGTGTCAGAGGATAATGCAGTTTCCTGTGGAATTTTATTGTTCTTCAGCTAACACAAAAACAATGTTAATGCATCAGATGTTAAATTTATAACCCTATATGAAGCTAAAGCCTCACCAACTTGTGGGGTTAGAATTATAAAATATTTTTACCATTGTCTTAGACTATCAAGTAAATGTCTGGGTTTGGCCATGTTGGTGATTTTAAGAGAATTTTCCTTGAAGTATGAGGGCAGAATAAAATGTCAGCTCACCTAGAGCACTAAGAGAAGAATTCATTTACCAACCTGTCAAAATCACTGGAAGAGATCCTTTCTTTTACTGAACACATTGTTTTGTGAGGTTGAAGAAGAATCCACAGTGTGTGCATGAAAACAGACTGGATGTATTGCTGTAAGTTATGGAGTCAGTGAATTTATTCACATAATAAATAATTCAAATTTAAATGGATAAAATAACTTGACCTAGATGTCTTGGTAATTTTATTCTTAAACTGGTTTGGGTTTTGTTGTTTGGTTTTGTTTGGGTTTTTTTGGTTGTTGTTTTGAGTTTTTTTGTGCTTTTGTTTTGGGTTTTTTTTTCTTCATACTTATCTCTTAATTTTGGCTACAAAATGTTGCATTTTATTTTATAATTATATCTTTGAAATAAATGAAGTAAAGCACAGTTTTGAGCCTGAAATACCAGAGTACCAGGGTTGCAGTAACTATGGGTTAGTGCTAGGCCCAATACTATTCAATATATTCATCAGTGACTTGGAAAAAGGGTTAGAGAGCACCCTCAGCAAGTTTGCTGATGCCACCAAACTGGGAGGAGTGGCTGACACAGCAGCAGGCTGAGCTGCCATCCAGAGACACCTGGACAGGCTGGAGAGCTGGGCAGGGAGAAATTTAATGCAATAACAACAGCAAGTGTAGAGTCCTTCATCTGAGGAAGAAGAACTCCATGTATCAACTGATCTGTTGGACGGAAGCTCTGGGGAAAAAGACCTAGGGGTCCTGGTGGACACAAGGATGACCATGAGCCAACAATGAACCCTTGTTTTGGTTCCCTCCTTGCAACATTGAAGGTGGACTCTGTCCTTTCTGCCTTTGATTCCAATCTGTGTAATTTCCATCAGGGTTTTTTTAATTTCCATACTGGTTTCATACAATTTGTATATATTAATTTTATTATTATTATTATCTTCATTATCATTAAAGCTGTTCTAGTTTCCTTTTCTAGCCAGCATCTGTTATAGGTCTAAGGGGCTGCCCTGACCCTAAATCGTAACAAGTAGATTCTGCTGACAGTAGGTTATACACATTTGTGAATGGCAATAAGCCCTGTTTAAGGACAATTGAGTCAATTTTCTTATGGAAGGATTTGACACATTCTTGGATAGGAGAAGAATGGAGCAAAAAACAGTACTAATGGCAAATAGGTCGTTCTTTCCACTAGCCAAACTGTGAGTGAATCCCTTTATTTTTTAAATGGGCTTTTCTGATAGTTCCAGCAAATCTGCACAGACAATATTTGGATCCCTTCAGAAATGTGCTCTTGGCAATTGCAAGCAAATAAGCAATAGGACTTACAGTATTGCCATTTGTTCTGGCAGTACATACAGGTATCAACATAAAACAGGATGACAGTTTGTTTACAGACAGGCAAATGTGTTTTTGCCTTTGACACAGTGTTAAGATGGCTGAGAGCTGTTTTAATCGATCTACCATTCTTGGAGTTAATGTCCACTTAATAGAAGACTAACAAACACTTTGTTTCTGGAGACAAATAAACATTAGAAAGTGTTTCCAAAGATGTTTTCAATATATGTTGTCATTAACACTGGTACTGTGTGTACTGAATTGAAGTCAGTCTACTAATGTTAGGTACACTGATCTGTCATAGCACAAGAATCATTAATGAGCAGAGAAAGAGCTATCATGCCCATCCTCAAGGGAACATTATAGATTTATGCCAGTTATAACAGGTAAGAATCTCTCCCATGATGTGTGGGTGTTAGGGTAGATATGAAAATGTTGCCTCTGGGCACAAAAGGCAGCATAGCTGTAAAAGTAATTTCCTTGTTCCTCCAGCTACAAGATGACATTTGTTTCTGAAAAAAAACCCCCAACTTTCAATAAAGCAGAAAATCCAAGAATGCTTCTTCTGTACTAATTTCAGATCAGACTAGATCAGTGCTTTTTCCTTTAGAGACCAACCTACTTGACATTTTTTCTCTCCTTTCAATGCCACTTCCTATCCTTTCCAGAATAAAAATAGACTCAAAGCTTCAGAGTAGCTTCAAAGAAGTGGTCTATTTTTGATTTACCCATTGTTACCAGTTGCATTGCATCTTTAGTGATGGCTATCAGCCCTTACGGAATGGCTCTTGACTGATACAGCTGACAGACAATCAGGTGTGAAGATATCCAGCTGAGAAAGATTGTAATTGCTTGTTGGTTTTGGCTTTTGTTTTGTTTGTTGTTGTTGTGTTTTTGTTGGTTTGTTGGTTTTTTTTTAATTAGCCGAATGCTCATTCACACTGAAAATCTCGACCCTGATCTGGCAACAAAAATTGACCTTTTAAACTCACCCTACACCACCAGGGTGTTATATATGACTCTAAATAGCATATATTTGGTGTTTATGTTTTCTCTAGGGTGAACTTTGAGACAGCTGTCAGCCTGAATTCACCTCTCTGACTTTGTCTGGCTATGATTTGTACATGAAATCTTATTAAGTTACAGAAAATATATTCTGCAGGTATAATGTTGCATTGCTATTGAGAAGGAAACAGAAAAAACTCATAGAAAATGATGAAGATATTTGTGTCACAAAATGTAAGATTCATCCCTTTTATAAATTTTATAAGTTTCAAAGTCCTTCTGTGACAGTTCAAGCATGGGGCTTTTCCCCCCCACACACCTGAAGTGTAGTGTCAAAGAGAATCAGTTCACAAAAGAGGAGACATCCATGATCTCAACAACATCATTCTCAGAATGATAAAGATGCTTAATATAATTTCATTAATTGCTATTAATTTTTATTATCAAAGATTATTTTCTCACTGAAGACCTATATATTTTCCAGTGCTTGATAATTATTTTCTCAAATTAAAAAGATATTCTGCCAGTAATTGAATCTGATTTTTCCCCTTTTATTATAAAGTCTCTTTAGCAATAATATAAAAGTAATATCA
>VYZU01044382.1:16485-26575 GCA_013401355.1 Ceyx cyanopectus
TAGAAGCCATTATCAAATATATATATATTTATATAAATTTTTTTTTCATTGGTAAAGCTCTTTATTTATTTTATATGGAACTGTGATAAAACCAAAAACTGGATAAAAGCATTTCATGTTTCAATCTGTGTTCAGATAACTCTCTATTTATATGCTGTAAGAAAAGGGCAGCTTTCTATTTGTTTCAGTGTGTTGTGCACGTGGCTCAGATACTCCTAGATAACCTTGTGTAATGTCATGGAGTTATTGTCAGGGACATGAGAAGCGAGGTCATGATGAAATCACCCTGCCATGAGATTTGAATCAAGCCCAAAAGAGAAAAGTTCTGCATTATCTAGCACATTTTGCAGTTGATGGTCTTGTGCAATGTAAACATAAAATGGTTGCTGTTTCCATGTTTCAGATGTCTTATAAGGATGTAAAATGGTGCTCTTCTCTGAGGCTTAAAAGACAGTCCAAGTATTTGCATAAAATAGGAAGAAAATGCTTGTTCACCTGGTTATGAATTTCCACTCTGGAAAAATGTGACCTGAAATTAAATAGGAAAATACACTGGAAGGGTGTTATTTAAGCATATATAGTGTATCTCATGCATAGTTAACTATTTGTTACAGTGTGGGTGATGGAGCACTGGAACAGGCTGTCCAGAGAGGTTGTGTATCTCCTTCTCTAGAGAGTTTTAAAACCCATCTGGAAGAGTTCCTGTGTGACATGCCCTAGATGATCCTGCTTGATGATCTTTGGAGGTTCCTTCTAACCCCTAACATTCTCTGATTCTATGATTCTGCTTTCACAAAACTCTGGTTGATGATAATTCTCTTGATCCATGTGAAAATAGTAAGAGTGCTCTAGTAGAAAAGTTTTCAGATGTAGATGCATTGGTGGCCCAGGAGAGTCTGCATTTTGCAGATAATATTTTACTTCTGATAGTTCTTGGTTCAGAGCTAAAGTGTTGGGGGAAAATGCCCTTATTAAAATGCTGTGTGTCTCCTCTGAAGTAATGATAACATCATCAAATTTCAGAACTATTGGGGCAGCTAAAGCTAGAGAATTGATTGACTCTCTTGCAAAGTGGCTCTAATTCAACTAATTAGATGTTGAATGGGTGTTAAAGTTCAGCCTGAGTGATTCATTGCGTTTTCAGCAACTGTACCTTCTCATTTAAAGTTTCTGAAAGTTAAAATACACCACAGAGAAGGGTGAAAAAATGTAATCGCTTTGTGTTTGAATACCTATTTGTAAAATATTTCATCTGGCTTTTTCACAAGAAATGTAAAGCCTGATTATGCCTACTCCACATAGACATCCCACAAAATAGCCTAATTTATCCACAAGATTTTCCTAAAGCTTCCAAGATACTGGGTAAGAGGTAAATGCTACATCCTGGAAATAAAACTTTCAAAATTGTGTGGTCCTCGGGATCTGTTAGCAAGATTAATCATGGCCCCAAATATTTTGGCTCATGTGACCCAGTGGATGCACTCAACTCTTCTGTTCTCCTCAAATTCAAGGCATGCAGTATTTAAGTCATGCACCATTAGAACAGCCCACCACACCCTCTTTCTTGTAGGGAATAGACTCTAACACAAGTCAGTACAGTGGTAGTTGTCTGTAGCATATGGAGTGGTTCAAGGCAGGAAGAGTTCAGTCCTTGGGACACGGTCCCATGGAAATTTATTTGAGGAAATCCTTTCTCAAGCAGATCTCTCCCATGGCTGCTCATCTCTGTGCTGTGCTGCCACTTTTCTAGCACAGATATTGGAGGGCTATGGAAAAAAAAACCAAAAAAAACCAACAACGAGGTTCAAGGTATTGATCCAGCTGGAAATTTACCAATTTTCTCTTGCAAGGTTATTTTTCAACTGGGTCCATTCCACAATTCAGATAATTGTGTGGTGGCATGAACTGATGTGCTGGCACTGTGGAAGGAGTGGTGTGGGGCTCCCTGGGTTGCTGCAGCTGGTACAGGCAGGCTTGCCACTGACTGCTGCCATTCCAAGAACCTAATGAGGCAGAACACCATCAACCCTCCTTTTTTAATGGTTACTGAATTACAGCTGGTACCAGAAGTAGAATGAACTATGAAAATAGTTTGAGCAAAAAGATGGAAAAACTAAAACACTCAACAGAGCTTAAGCTCCAGAAATGTGGTTTAATCAGAGCTTCATATTGTATCTACAAGTCAGTGCAGTAGAAAAACCTCAGAGATGTCCTTATTCCTGACAATGGCTAGTTTTAAGGACATAACAGTTTTCAATTAACTCTGGAAGAACAGGTGAACTATGAACCTATAATACTCTAATCTGAGAAAAACATCAATGTGTGCTGAGTGCCTGTGTATTTACAATATGTTATTAGGCAAGTACAAAATAAATGAAATCCTGGAAGGGTTGAATTCTGTTGTCACAAGCAGAGTTGTAATCTCACTTTTTCAGGGAAGAGCAGCAATAAATCCTCCAAAAAAAGAGCACTGCTCCTAACATCTGAAAGGCAAAAAGCCAGAGGCACAGCACTGGGAGCTCTGGAGTTTAGTCAGTAACACCTGTTGAGCAAAGGGATGCCTCTCTCTAGAGGGACACTGAGGAAAGGCACTATCCTAACCCCACAGATGTACGAGGAAAACCAAAGCACCACAGAGGGAGACCTGGCAGAGGAAGGTACACCAAAGTCCATGCTGAAGCCTGTGGAAAGCAGTGGGGAATGCAATTTGTGCCAAGACCCTGAAGCACATGAGAAGAAACCTTACTGAAGATGGAGGGCATTGTTTGGCACATGTGCACTCATCAGCAGTTTGTGCACAGTAGGTGTTGAATGGCAGCAAGTTCCTAGTTCAGAGGAATTTGTCCCCAGAGAAGCAGCTTGGCTGATTATTGGCTTGAAAACAAGTGGAGCACTAACTATTTTAAGCTGGACAAAGGTGCATTATCTAAAGAGCTGATGGGAATAATGAAAGCCACATTAAAAAACCAGAGGCACTTGAAGGTAAAAATGTAAAGCTAAAAGAGACAGTTGGGACATTGTCACCTGTCAATGAGTGTTTGACCTCTAAGTGTATAAGTAAAGAGTATTGAAAACTTTGATCAAGTTAAAACTATGTTAGACCCTGCTCTGCTATAGACCATCTGTCTGGAAAAGCAGGGGACCAAAGCAAGTGTAAAGGAGTCTTCCAGAAAAAAAAAATTCAGCAGAGTTCAAAGTAGAGCTGAGAGTGCAGAGACCACTGTCAGCCCTGTGGGTTGTAGCACAGAGATAAACAGAGGGATATCAGTTTCCACAAGCTGAGGATGTGGCCCCTCACCTGGACATTTGTTGAGGACTGGGAGAAAAGGGAATGAAACAAATTAAGGTTTCAATTTAGAGAAACAGAGAGTAGACAGTCCTTGAAGCAAGTATACATATAATTTTTTTCTCAAATGAATAAGTATCAGAACACCACAGAGGGAATGTTTTAAGTCATTAATCTAATGCCACACAAAGTGCCTTAGAGCACATGCTCCATTATTTTGTACTTTGATGAGCCACAGCAGAGTACTTAATATTTCTATTTTAAGTTGACCAGTTGTAAGGAATTGATTTTTGGCCAAAAACACAATGTCAGAAAGTTTTTTATGTTAAATGTGTAAATCCATGACACTCTACATAGTCTGTTTGCTTTCTCAAATACCCAGCCACATGTTTAGCAGCCCTTGATTCTTCTTTAAGCTTGAATTAACACCAAAAAAGCAAATTCTTCTGATTCCACCTCATTCATAAATATAAACAATAAGAGAAAAAAAAATTAATTACAGAAATGTCAATGTATTATATTATTTTCAAAAGCTGTCTGCTGAATTTTCATTCTCTGCCTCCTGCCTATTTGGATCATTGGCTTTGAAGCATTGACTTGTGAGCCTCTGCTCCACTAATCTGTTTAAATATATGAATAAAAAGTGATGTGATAAAATGTGTATGGTTGAATTATGTGAAAAATCATGTTGATTTTAATGTTACTCCAGTAAATAAAATCACGAATATCTTTCTATACTAACATTTCTATTGTTACTAACCAGTTTATTTAGTTATATGTGAAAACTTTCATTCAAATATTTTCAATTTGTAAGCTGAAAAAGAGTTAGCTGAGTTAAGCAGGGATGAATCTGACAGCCTCCTGGCAGAGATGAGGCTGCTGCAGTTCCAAGCCCCAGGTGCAACCAGTAACAAGACCATCATGGCATTTGAATGCAGATACACATACATGTGTACACACAGACTACAAAAGCAGAAATGCAGAGCACTCACAAGAGCTCATATACCACCAAAGCCCTCATCTACTTCCCCTCTTTGAGAGTTCAGGATGAAGCTCTGTTAATCAGAACATATACATATATTTGCACTGTGGGTTGCTTTAGCAGCTGCTTGCCAACCCTTAAGCTATATTTCCCCTTGACAGTAATATTACTTTGCTGTCTTATGAGAAATGCAAGGAGATATAAACATCAATATTTGGGACACTGTATTAAAAAAGACTGGGCAATAACAGGGCTAAGCATATAAATTATAATTAAATGGAGAAACAACTAGGGACGTGTTAAAGGTTACATTTAGAAAATGAGAAATGTCTTCCCTTGGCAATAGATAGCAGTCATTTGCTGTAGACTCAAAGATGACCATTTTTTCCTCACATATTTGATGTCTTCATTACTATTATTACAGAAAATTCTCAGTGTCAGCAAAAATAAATAATTACATGATAGTTTCAGAAAGAAATGTTTTAAGCTTTCTGCCTGTGTCACCATCTGTGTTTCTAATTGGATCCTCTGCCACACACCTCTTCCAGTTTTGTGCCATGACAGATTGGGAAATCTGAAGGATACAGACACACAGTTGCAACTTAAAACACAAGTGTGTGCTTGAGAGCACAGGTTCATTGCTATGGTTCAGATACCAGGTCTCAGTCTTCCTGAAAAATGAAGTGGTCTTGAAAATACCATTTTTTAAGTAATATCTTTAGGGTTTGCTCAGTTACAAGGCACTAAAACTAAGATAGCCAAAGTTTTTTGAGGGCTGGATGAGCTCTGTCACTGTGTTCTTTTGTCCTCTGTGCCTGCTGCCTAGCTTAAGTGGGTTTCTTAGGTTTATCTCTGGTTGGAGAATCTGAGCAGAATAGCAGACTATTCAAACAAGCCTGAGCCTGGATACTGTGAAATTGTTTAAGACATGCAAAACATTTCCAAGGAGCAGGAAGCAAAAGATATTTGTGGAGTAAGAAAGGTTTAGTTTTGTTTGAGACTGTAAAATGTCTCCCTTACCAATATCTCACTATGTTTGCTGGACTGATCTTTGTATGGGACTGTTTGTGACACCAGCAATTTGCATTGTTTCTGAAACTTTCCAGCAAATATAAGCACCTTTCTCTCATGCTACCTAGCACTCAAATGGGTCTGCCCCTCTATCTCACCAATCCTGCCACACACCTGTAAGAGGTGTTGTGGGAAAGCCTCTGCTGCTTATGCTGACAACTTTTGTCTCATTTATCTTTTTTCCCTTTGAAGAAGAATTTCCATTCTTCAGATAAAGAGGGCTGAAGCTCATACCCCTAGGAATAAACTGGAAGAGATCATTAACACAGAAGAGAAAAGGTCATTGATTCTTCAAGTACAGGTAATGGTATCAAGGAAACTACAGGAGATGGATATCCTGAAGAATTTTTGGGAAAAATAGTGCCATGGGCTGAAAAATGGGGAGTACATACAGCAAATACCACTTTTTTTTTTTCATTCACTGACAAGTAATTAAACATAGGTATTGCCTGTCTTTAAAAAGTTTTCTATCTTTAATACATTTAAAGGGAAATAGCTCATCTGAATGAAAAAATTTTGGTTCCTCTTTCCTATATCATATGGAGGTTCCTTATGTGATCTTGGAGAAGTTGCTTCTTTAATCTGTAGATCAGTTTCAATTCTTAACAGTGTTTAATTGTGCTAAATATATGTTACCAAAGTATGTGTTTTAATTTTGAGGATGATGAGTAGCCTGAAGACATCTTATATCTGCAGGTTTATATCTACATACATTTAATCTGTTCCTAATATCTGTATCAGCTATATATCCATCTATCTATCTCCACAAACACAGATATTTACACAGAAATCAGATATATATAGGGAGAGTGAAAATGCATATAGCATCCAAAATGTATCAATAGTTACTACACAAAACTTCCAGTGCTTGCATTTTCAGTAATTCTTTCAAGCACTTTCTAACAACTAGTGATCATGAATACATCAGACTAGAAGATACTTAGTATAATCTTAATTGAAAGAATCTACTGAATACTACAATTCAGGCAGGAGTGTTTATAATTTAGGTTGGAAATTTCCAAGAAGCCTTTAAGTGATTTCCAAACACAAATAAACAGACTAAATTATTTATATGCCTTTTGAAAATTCCACTTGAGTCCTTTCCTGATTTATTGTTTCCAAGTGTCGCGGTTTGGGGTTTTTGATGCTGATTTTAGGTTTATCAGTTTAACTGAAGACATCATATTCACAAGAAGGATATAATAATGTGTGAGCTTTCCAGAGAATTTTAGACTGATGTAGCTCTTTTAATCTGTTTTCTACAGAGGAGATAGTGTAATTACTTTGTCCGTCTCAACTGCTTTCACAACATCCCACAGGATATATGGGCTAATTTCTTCCACGTTGCTATAGAAAAAGTATTATCTTACAATATCTCCAGCTGAGATATTATGCCACAAATCCTTTTCAGAAGCTGAATTTCACAAGCATTCCCAGAGAGCTGCAGATAAAGAGAGCCATATTCATAGGCATTATCAAGAAGGAAATGAAACATCAGTAAAATTAGTCATCAGTACATGTCCCCCTGGAAAAAGACTGATTGAATGTGGGTTTCCAGAAAATGAGTGTAGAAAAAGAATTAACAGGTATACTAAAATATTATTTTCATTCACAAAGCACAAAATTCAACCTCTGCAGAGGGTGAATTGTTTAGCAACAATTCAAGTTAACAGCAAATTATGCTTTATTTTGTCAATTTAAGAGGATAGATAAAGAAAGACAAAATTTCTTCTATTTTAAGATTTAAAAGCACTGCGGGACAAAAACCCACATGCAAAAGTTCCTTTTCTGAAATTTGTAATACTTTTGTTGAAGAGTTTCCACAGAATCATGGAATTCTTATCTTTATAGAAATAATATTGCAGTTAAGCAATGTAGTATGGGCAGGCAGCTTAAGTTAGCTACTTTGCAGAACAATAAACTGGAGGCATAGAGTGGGAGGTTTCAGAAAACAGAGAACTGTCTGAAAAAGAGGATTGTCTAAAGTCTGAGAAATTATTTCATAATGATACAAACATTGAAACTAGGGTAACACTGTAAAGAATTACCTCATTCAAACTTGCAATATAAAATATACTCTAATAGTTTTTCTCATATCTTTTATTTGTTACTTTGCACATGTTTCAAGAAGGATATTTTTTTCTATAGAATTTTCCTGTGAAGGGGTATGAATGTACACACTCTGGAAAAAAAAGTATTCTTTCTGCATGCAGATTTCCTCTGAGAATGCTCATGTAACTAGCTTCAAATGTCTTTGAAGTCCTGGGCCCATCCACATGACAATACTCTATGATTGTGGTGGTAATGGATAGCATAACATGAATAACAGAGCAGCTACAAAGCAGAAACACCAAGCAAAAAGTGAAAATTTGGCAAGTGTCTCATGGTTTGAAACAGGTTTCCAAGGTGTCTCCATTAAATTGCTCCAAATGGCATATTTTTAAAGATCAGGCTTTAAGAGTAGTGTCATAGGTATACATTAGTGATGCTGAAAAAAGTTTTTATTTGGCCTAATGATAACAGAAATGCAGAAATGGTCCCTCTTATTTGTTGCCATTTACTCTGAAGCAGTCTGAGGGCATATGCACACTTCTCAGTCCCCCAGCTGACTGTCTGAGAAAAAACAGCAGCATACCCTCTTCGAACACAAAAATAAATGGCCTAAAATTAAGATGGATGAACAGAGGGTACATACAAGCACCACAATGTGCTTCATAGATAACCCTCAGGAGTAGCCACTGCACATGTAGGAAGTGCTGACAAGCTCCCAGGAGCTGAAATTGTGCTTCAAAGATGGGGAAGATCATGGCTGAGCACAGCCCATGCGAGGGGATGCATTTGTTTGTGGCCCAGAGCCCAGAGCTCCAGTCTTCATTACTTCATTTCCTACATTGCTACCAAAATTCTAATCTAGATTGTATCCTCTGTTGAACTCCTCTGTTGCACTGAGAGGTTTGTAGTTCCACCTTTCCCATTGTACACCCTATTGAGGACTGCCTTGGAGAAATTTCATTAGTAAATACACGCACACATTGACATGGTCCAAGGCATTGACTGGGTGGGTGTTTGAAGCTACATTGATTTGGTGCAGGCTTGGTCAGATGGAAAAGGGTGGAGGAGGCAGA
Organism: Ceyx cyanopectus; assembly: GCA_013401355.1. Classification (NCBI taxonomy): domain Eukaryota; kingdom Metazoa; phylum Chordata; class Aves; order Coraciiformes; family Alcedinidae; genus Ceyx; species Ceyx cyanopectus. The sequence goes on from VYZU01044382.1 coordinate 24,950, forward strand.
TAAACATGGTTGCAAAACCAGTTCCAGTGATGTTTTTCTTCCCTGTTATCACTTGTATGTTTAAAGAGCTCTGTGTTTCTCCTTCATATGATAATTAAAAGAACCACTCAGACCGGATCTAGCACTCTTCATGGTGGTGCTCCCATGGGCAATGCTGCAAGAGGCAGTCAGTTTTGTTTAACATCTTTATACATAATTTGTAGCATTCACAGACAGCTCAGGCTGGTGTCACAGTTTTCATTACCATTCAGTGTTTGGTCCCTTGGCCTATTCATAATCAATTTGCTTGCACTCATGGTCAACACACACAATACTTTCCTGCATACTGTTGACAGAAAACATAGCAATTTAAGAGAGGAAAGATGGTGAAGCTTAATTCAATGCAGGAAACCAGAGCAGACATCATAAACAACAACAAAACTGCCACCATCAGCTTAGCAGCAGGATGTATTTAGTCTGAAGTGCCTTATAGAGTGTGACAAAGATATATTTCAAGTGCATTATCAAGGCTAGAGCAGGCACCAGTCTAGGTAGAACTTGCTTGCTGAAAGATATTGGCAACACAGAAGCAACAACTTTTCTAGTGAAGTGCAAAGAACATCCTGTGCATGCTTAGGAGGTCCCAGTTTCATTTTTTCTTGCACATTTGTGCCCAAAACAACTTAAACAAATCTTTCATACAGTATTTCATGAGATTCTACAGCAAATGTTTTTTCCAAAACAGATCTAAACTCTATCAATCTTTCTCCTCTACCTAGCTCTATGTAGCTCTAGAAATGCTCTATGTAGCATTTCTATCCAGACAAACAAAAAAGTCAGTTTATTGTGCTTTCTATTCAGAAATAAAGTTGTTTTTATTCTGATTTACACCCAGCCAAATTGCATCCTCTTTACTGAGGCTGGAAATGTTGCAACTTAGACTAAGGACATGGGTGATGTCATTTGTATTCAGTTTCATAAGTCAAGATGCTCAAAGGTTTCTTCCTCTTCATACTTTACACATTATTTCATTACTGAATGTAATCATATTAACCAGATGGCAACTGCCAAGTTTACAGTTGTTACTTCAAATGACAAAAGCCAAATACACTGTAATATTGAGAGATTAGTTTCTGCAGTAAAGCTTAGACAAAAGGCAGGATTATTGCTTATTATTACAGTGTTTACTTACTAGAAACAGGGCAATTCTTTGCAGATGCTCAAAGGCTCAGGTTTTCACTAAATTTTATTTATAAAGAAGACTGACTCTGCTGTTGAAGAGTAATAAGATTGTTGAGGATGAAGGTGTGCTGAGTGAACTTTGTAAGGGACGTGTTTGACACCACACAAGTCAACGAATAGACTACTTTTTAGGAAATAGCTCTGGGATAGGAAAGCAGGTTTGGGGTATTTCACAAAACAATAATTTAATTTTCAGTGTAGTTGACATTGACTTAAATGGGATTAGAGTTCCACACCAAGTAGTGTTGGAACTCAGAAAATGTCAAATGGTTGTTATTTTTTAAATTGTTTTTGCAATTTTCCATCCTTGTTGAAAGCAGTGTTTTTTTTCTTGCAATTCTCTGCAATCGTAAAAAAGAAAAGGTGCTAAAAAAAAGATTCAAAAATCATATTGTATTCACCTTT